>JAPDVR010000021.1:41009893-41109893 GCA_026230005.1 Gila orcuttii | reverse complement strand
GTGAGTGCGTGTGTGAGTGAGTGAGTGCGTGAGTGAGTGAGTGCGTGTGTGAGTGAGTGAGTGAGTGTGTGAGTGAGTGCGTGAGTGCGTGCGTGCGTGCGTGAGTGAGTGTGTGAGTGAGTGAGTGAGTGAGTGAGTGCGTGTGTGAGTGAGTGCGTGAGTGAGTGCGTGTGTGAGTGAGTGAGTGAGTGAGTGAGTGCGTGTGTGAGTGAGTGCGTGAGTGCGTGTGTGCGTGAGTGAGTGAGTGAGTGAGTGAGTGAGTGAGTGAGTGCGTGAGTGAGTGAGTGCGTGTGTGAGTGCGTGTGTGAGTGAGTGAGTGAGTGAGTGAGTGAGTGTGTGAGTGAGTGAGTGAGTGTGTGAGTGAGTGAGTGAGTGAGTGAGAGTGTGTGTGTGTGTGAGTGAGTGTGTGTTACCTGAGTACTTCCCTCCTTTGCTCTTCTTGATGTAGCACAGAATGAGCAGCACCAGCAGCAGCAGAATCATGGCGCTGATGAGTCCGATGAACCAGCCCTGAGTTGCAAAGCTACTGGGCAACTCCTGCAGCTCTGAGAAAGAGACGACACACAGCGAATCAGAGCATGGAACCCATGACACCATCCAGGGATGCTTGTGACTGGCCTGTACCTGGTCCGTTCGTTTTGAAAGCCAAGGAAGTGTTTCCGGGCCAGATCTGCAGGAGGTACCAAACACCCGGATTCAGTCCCTGCAGCTGATAGAACGCCTGCGTGGAGTTCACCTGCTCCGACTCTTCCCACTGACCACTGTCTACTTCACACACACACACACACACACACACACACACACACACACAAACACACACACACACACACACACCATCATCACTGCTGAGTTCAGCTTCATTTGGCTTTCAGGTGTTCTCATGTTTGCTGCAGCATCTGTACAAAACCTCTATTGTCCCATTCTTGTTCAGCTTTGAGACAAATTTAATTCAGCCATTCAAACAGTGCAAATGGCTTCACCCTTTTAGTCCCATGTGGATTACATGTGCTATTATTATTATTTTTTATTTTATTTTTTTTGACAAGATAGTTTCTTAGTAGTACTACGGGAGCTATAAAAAAAATGTCATTATTGATTGCTAATAGTGAACTACTGCATTAAACTGAATGCTATTACTTACTAATTTATTAATCAGAGTTTCTTATTAGTGTAACATTGACCAATTGGAGGCAAGTTTGCAGAACCCAAGTGCAGTTTAATATAATTTTAAAAAAAGGCATGGCGTGGCATGAAAATCAAAACAAAAACATGAACATGGAGTTTACCAACAGTGGTTACATGAAACAATACTTGAGAAAGATGCAGTGAATATTGTGCTACATAATTCATCCCCGCTTAAATGCATACAAGGACTAATGACTGAACAAGACACATCTGTGAACACAATAGACAATTAACCAATGAAAACATGAGATAAGAGACTAGGGAAGCACATGGCAGGATCACATGAGGGCAAGGGAATCACATGACAAGACAGAAAACATAACTGACATGAAACATTAACTAAAAACCAGAACTACCCGTGACAGTTAGTTACTACGGTAACACTTTATTTTAAGGTGCTTGTAATAAGCAGTAATTAACAGTTAATAAGACACTTATAAGACCTTATAAGATGCATATAAGCATTAACTACTTCATATAAGGGTTAATTAAAGCACAAGACGAACCCTGAGAGGCAGCTGAGTCATGACCCAGCTGGACCCCAGTTGATGGAGTCTACACTCACCCTGGCTGTAACTGTCGTGAGGCTCGTCGGCGGCACGATTGAGTAGAGCGGGAAAAGTAAAACAAAGCGTCCTCAGAAGTTATATGAAGTAGTTCATGCTTATATGCATCTTATATGCATCTTATAAGGTCTTATAAGTGTCTTATTAACTGTTAATTACTGCTTATTACAAGCACCTTAAAATAAAGTGTTACCGTTACTACTACTAATATTGCGTTACGTGTTTGTTCCTGTGTAGTTATTCATAAATGACAGTACAGTATTTTAAGTGTTACCATAAAGATTTATATATCTATTTTTTATATAAATGTGTATACATTTTAGATGCTATCATTATGTTTATATAGTAGGTTTCAGTGTTAGTTCGAACATGCAAAAATAAACTATGCAAAAATAAATGTTTGATGATGGTGATCAACAACTCACGTTTATGATATGATGATAGTATGATAGAGGGAAAACACATGTTTTCAGGATAAGTAGATCAAAAGATTTCTAAATTTTTAAGATGTCTAAACCTTGATCAAACTCTCACCACTTTTTTGGATGTAACGGAATCTAAAGCCAAAGTTACGATGTCTGTCTCCTGGCACCCAACTGAGGTTGACTGATGTTTCTCCAGCTGTCATGTTGATTACAGATGGTGGTTCTGCGGAGATAACGTGGATAAGACTTGACAAATATAATATTGTGTCCTGATAGGACAAACAATGAGAAGGCTGAAATGTCAGCTGTGCAGTTTCACCTCCGTCCAACAAGGTGGCGCTCTGGCTTATGATAGGCTCCCCGTTGCCAGCGGTGTTGCGCGCACTAAGGTAGAAGAGGTAGTGGCTCTGAGGATCCAGGTTCTTCACTGTGTACTCAGTAACGGCGGGCAAATCGATGGTCTCCACCAGCCGTGGGCTCGAGCTTCCAGGCACAACTAAACAGCACAGAACAGAAGCCAGTCAGAACAAATAACACCCTACATTAAGCGTTTATAAAGGTGTTCATCAATGACCAATAACTCTTTTTTTTTTTAAATAATGAATAAAAAGGGGGACTTTAACAAAGTACCTGCCAAATAGTGAGCCATTTTTAACTGACATATTTAGAGACCTCACTAGTTGGTCTGGTCAAACTACACTATACCTCTGATTTCAGTCACAACCATATCTCCAAGATGAACAAGCTGCTTCAGTCTGTAGTACGTATCAGTTTAAGCTAAATGCCATTCGTTTGTAAAATACTAACTCAGTTGTAGCAGGGAATCATCAGTCACACTGTGTTTGTGCTGTAAGCCCTGGTTTCTCACAAGGTTTTTCTCCACTAGCGGTCAGTATAATCCATCGATACAGCTGTGATTGAAACGACTGTAGCACTGATTCCCTGCCACTGTATTATTCTGTGTAGAGCTGCTTTGCTGCTGACATTGAAGTTTTGACTGTAAAGCTTATATATTCAGGATATACAGTATATACTCTATAGATGTATAGTGTTCATAGATCGGGACGTTTGACCCACTCTCTTGGTGCTGCAGCAGGTATCCTGTGATCACCCCGTTGGGCTTGTGTGGAGCTTCCCAGTGCAGCGTGACCTCTGTCTCAGACGGGCTCTCAAAGGTCAAGGATGAAACTGGTCCGGGAGCTAGATGCCGAGGAGCACACGTTCAGTTAATCTAAATCCACATTCATAGAGGATCATTCCACATGCACTGAGAAAAGTGACCGTACCGCCCTCTGGAGTGCTGAAGTGATACGCCTTTGAATGCGGACCTTCACCTCTGCTGTTGAAAGGTGCCACTGTCAGAGTATAGTTCGAGTAAAACTGCAAGTCGCTCACGACCTCCTCCAGCTTGTGTCCAGGAACCTCAATCACTCTGTTCTTGTCCACGGCGGGAGATCGGATTGCCAGGCCTCGTCGGCTGTGAGTTCTGGGGCCCTTCCTTCTCAGATGGATCTCAAGAGAAAAAGAACGCAGGATCACACTTTATATTAGGTGGCCTTAACTACGATTTGATGCAATTTACTAATTGTGTACATACATGTTGGAGCATTCTAATATTACTTTTAAGGCGAGACACGGCAGGCAAAAACAATCGTTTTTTTTTTTTCATTGGTCAATTTTGAGATTGTGGGCTATTTGTCTTCAATAACATGTCTTCTTTCAGACTTGTGGTGAAAAAAATTCCAAAATACACATTTAGGTCTTTATTTTACTACACTTTGTCTGTTTGCGTCTGTAGATTTCTCCTAAATTCAACAAAATGTTGTCGTTCTAAATATACATGCTGCTCTGCGATCGCGATCTGCACCCTGTCATCACACACACCGTTAGAAAGAGCTTTCTCTCCTCTACATTGTTGTCAAATCCAAATATGGTCATTTCCTTTTAATCAGCAACCAATCGTGAAAGTACAATGGGCATTTAACTCTAAAACCGAAATATCATTGTCTGATGTCAATTTCTGACAACGTGATTCGTTCAGATGCATCACGTGACGTGCTCTGGCATTTAGATGTGTGTTTTTGACTGTTTTTCTGTTCATTTGAAGGCCATAAATGCTGTGTTATAAGTTGTAATGTGATTTAGGTGGTTTGTATTGTTGTTGCTAATGATTTGATATGATATTGTGTCTGTAAATAGTTGTTTCACTAAAAAAAGTATGAATTTTTACATTACAAATCTTTAAATGCTGTTTTCTCAAAATGAGTTTTTTGTCATTCTCCAGTTGAAACTTCTAAGCCTGTGTAGCACCTATGTACACCAAACTTTCCAGTTATACACTTAGCAGTATTCTGAAGATATTTTCAGAGGGATTTGTTTATAAATCATTCCTGGCCTGATTTATGTGACATTTTAATAAAAAAAATATGGCGAGAATTGATTTTTTTAAGGCTATGGACAGTATATTTAGATTTTCTAGGTAATGAAAGCATATATCCTTAAATCCCTCTGAAATTCTTTGTTCATCTTGTGTGTAAACAAAATGAAAAAATAATTTTGCACCTGGCTTTATCATATGGTCAGATCTATCTACCGAAAATATATGCAAAACTGTGCATATTGAATGAGATAATGCCTAATTTGAATAATTAAACATACAAATTTCAAAAACTTGTAATAATTTTTTTTTATATACTTGTGTAAGTAATCAACTGAGAAAGTTTCATGGTGATATATATTATTTAAAAAATTTACCCTATTCACCTGTAGTGTCTCGCCTTAAAGCACTTGCATTTAATAAACAAGTGCAGTTACTCTGTTAACCCTTAACCGTAACCCAAACATCACCCTAACCCAAACTCTTAACCCCTATAACCCTAACCCACCCTTACTCCTAAACCTAACCTAACCTCAAGCTCATCAGCATTAAATATGAGAATCTTCCAGAACAACATGTAGTTACACAGAAAATTGTAGGTGTTTTATTTTTCTTATGTTAATACATAGTAGTTAAGGCCACCTAAAGTAAAGTGTAACCAAACCCAGCTATAAGAATCAGCAGCCAAGTGCAGAAACTGAATGATGGTTTAAAGATTGTGTACCTTGTAGCCTAGCAAGTGTCCGCAGACAGATTCTGTGCTGACTGGACTCCATCTGACCGTGACCGCAGTTTTGTTCAGCTCGACGACTGACACTTGTGACGGAGCTTCCAGAGGTACTGTGAGAGATTGAGATAGTTGAGTTTGAGTTTATTTGACATAAAAAATAGCAATACAACATTGTTACTTCTTTGTCAAGGAGTTGAATTACTCTGTATCAAAAGATTTCTATAAAATACTGTATTCAGAATTTGGATCAAAGCAGCGGTCATTTTACTGTTTTAATGTAAAGTTTACTGTTACAGTTTTTCCCAATTGTTTACACATTAAAGATTTAAACTTGAAACACAATCACCAAAACCTGAAAATCCTTTTCAAAATCCCTAAAGCATGTCTGCGGAATTGGAGGCTCAGTTTTGCTTTACACTCAGTTTTCATTTGTAAATCACATTGTTTGCAAAACTCTACACACAGTTCTCTACATCAGGCACAACATTCAAAATTAAAATCTCTTTAGCCCTCCAATGCCATGCTCTTTACACTAATGTGCAACACTGCTCACTGGTGGAAACAATTTCTACTGAATTTTTCACTTCAAAATCAGAGCTTAACCACTATAAAAAAAAACAAAATGAGCTGACCTGTTTCAAAGGAAAATGGAAGACAATCTTGAAACGAGCAATAAGTGACAGAGGAAGAGAAGGAGATTCCCTATTGTTTAGCCAGGGAGAACATAGCTTGTGATGAGGATGAGCTGCGGCAGCCAGAACAGAATAGGAGTCAGGATGTAGCCGAATGTCTTTTTTCTCACACTTCATGTGTTTTTGAAAGAATAAACAACGAAAGTACATAGTTTATGTGTTTGTAGAGAAAACTCTTTATCTTACTGAATGTTATCATTTTCTCCTGTAGGGTATGGAAAGTGTCACATTCAAAACACAAATTTACTGCATTTTGGAAATACTGTAAATGAGTTTGTTTGTTACTATATTGCATGTATTTTTGAGTAGGTGTATATATTAGTGTACTTATGTAACAATATTTGTTAACAATATCAGTGTTACATGGGCAATGCAAAAGGAATAAAAGGTGTGTGTGTGTGTGTGTGTGTGTGTGTGTGTGTGTCTGTCTGTCATTTTGGTGTAAAAAAATATTTTGGAAAGGGATTAAAATAGTTTTGAATGCAGTGTTTGTAGAGTTTTGCATTTGTGATTTTGTGTTTATAATTTTGGGAAAGTGGAAGAAAGATTCAGCAAACGTATGTAAATAATTGGGAAAAACTGTAAGAGAGGAAGTTGAGAATCCTCAGAAAGTAGGAACTGTATCTTTCTGATCAACACAAAACTGGCACTAATCAGCGTAAGGCAACCTGGACATTATGGAAATGCTGGGCTAAGATGAAGCAAAGATTGGGTCAATGCAGCAGGCTTTCATGAACTCATCTAGATATTAGGAAACGCACAGTCTTCTCCCGAGTAGCCGATCTTTGCAACTGGTTCTGGTCCGGCACCAAGGTCATTGGCTGCCTGAACTTTAATTTCAAAGGGGATGAAGGTCCCAGTGTCGTTCACGATGAACGGAGGATTTGAGACGCTGCTTTCCTTCCAGTGTAGATCTCTGTCTGAAGATTGACGCCAGTAGATCTTGTACTTAAAACCTGGTCCATTAAAATGTTGTCGCTCCAGTTCCTTCCAAATGCAAGAAAGAAAATGAGATTAAACATGATGCTAATGTCAATCTTCTCTTTGTCATGTGCAATATGGCTCTCTCTTTTGGCGAAGACTTTTCTCCAGTGCAAGATTGTTAATCACCTTCCATGTGATGACCATACTGTTTGGATCAGTAGACACAGTCGTCACATTTTCTGGGTTCATTTCAGGTCCTGTGCACAAGAAAGATTGTTAACCCATAAAGCTTTCTTAACTCTTTCCCCGTCAGCATTTAAAAAAAAAGTTGCCAGCCACCACCAGAATTTTAATCATTTTTACAAAAATATTCATGGCCCCCAGAATATTTTGTTGTATGAATATCTGAATATGCAATATATCAAAAGGAAGAACAGTGCCTTAAAAAAACAAACAAACAAAAAACACACACACACACACACACACACATATATATATATATACTCTAGCTTCATGCATTCTTTTTCAAAACACTTGAATGTGGGTAATTTTCATTTAGCCAAAGACTACATTTAGACCAGATTCAGAAAGATTATCAAAACTTTGATGGAGTAGATTGAGTCCATCAACACCTGATTTTTTATTTATATGCTGTTTAATGTTAATGATCGTGTTGTTTTACATATGCATCTGTTTACATATGATGTCACTTGTTTCTGCATGTTTTTGGCCT
Source organism: Gila orcuttii (assembly GCA_026230005.1). NCBI lineage: Eukaryota > Metazoa > Chordata > Actinopteri > Cypriniformes > Leuciscidae > Gila > Gila orcuttii. The sequence continues at coordinate 41,102,261 of JAPDVR010000021.1, read as the reverse complement.
GTGATGCAGAGATTCAGAACTCTTTCAGAGATTGCCATAGCGCCCCCTATCGTATAACAGTGAAAACACTGATTGCCATCAGTGGCGGGGAAAGAGTTACGATTAATAATCGTAATTACAGAATTTCTCACAAGTGATAATGCTAGGATTTTTTTTTTGCTCCAAAATGCTCTCATGGCAATTCATGACTATTTTATGTTTTGGTGAATTGGTGGCTAATGCGTACAATCTCAACGCATATTTTCATTGGATCTGCTTACACCCCATTGGCGAAACCATTGGCGGATTGGTTTAGGGGTGAGGTCATGTCTCTTACGAAATTCATTCAAAATCACCACTTTGTAAAATAGATTGGGTTGTAAGTTCCATTGCATTTTTCCATGTATTTGATGGAGTGTTTCAGAGCTCAGAGTATCTTACTGGCAGCTGGGGTGCTGTATGAGTCTGAGGGAGGACTGGGCTCGCTGCGGCCTATGGCATTGACCGCGCTGATCCGGAAGTGGTATGTGCTGTACGGCTGCAGGTGGACCTCCAGGTGTTTGGCGTTGTGAGGGACTGTCTGAAACTTCTTCCACCGGGAGGATCCTGCTGGATCTTGCTCCTCTTTCATCTCTAGAACATACTCTGGTGGACAACAGAGACGACAGGCCAGATAATCATAATGTAGCTGAATCATGAACAAAATTGAATCAGATCTTTTACTAAATTCACAAATCGAACAATGAATGTCTGCTGTCTAGAGTCTGGATCTTTTGTTCCTGAGTAAGACAGAATGGATCCAATAAAGTTCTTGAGAAAAACGTTTTGTCTGGAGCATTTGGAGTGTACTGAGGATTTGATCGACAGGGCCCTTAATGCCCAAATTGAAAAAAATGAGAATCCACAAGATATTCTCCAAATGAGCACACTTTTGGACTAAAGGCAAGAGGGTTCAGTAAGAGTCTCTGATGAGACGTGCACAGGAGATTTTTTCTCACTGGATGCATAAGAGGTTCAGCCTACCTTCCTACAAACATTAAGAAATGACTGACACTGTAAGATTTTTACAATAAGACAGAGATTAAAAAAAGAACCTCAAGTCTTAGAACTTTCAGTTACACTTTATTTCTATGGTGATGGTGATGACATGTCAACTAACTCTCATTACAGTATCAGTAGACTGTACTGTTCAGGTTCAGGTTAGTAGAGTAAGGTGACATGTATTTGCAATATAGTTACTTATAGCTAGTAGGATGTCTAAAGTGGACCATCGAAATAAAGTGTTACCGACCTTTCTAATGATTTATAGTTTGTCAAGATTAAATAAATACAATAAAACATAGAAAGGGGTCAATGGTGGGCTATTATGAAAATAGTCAATGATTTGATAATAATTACCAGATACGGGACTGTTGTTTTCAGCGCCTGGTATCCAGGAGAGGGTGACAGTACGGTCCATCTTCTCAGACAACTCCAGCGAGTGAGGAGAAGCAGGTTTATCTGAGGAGCGTCAAACACATGAATGTGCTTCAGAAGCAATGAAATGTAAAACAGCATGTCTGATTGGAAGAGACAGACTCACCCTGTACGGTGATGGAGCCCGTGGAGCTGTCTGAGTCGTGTTTAGTGCTGATCTCACAGCTGTAGATTCCTGTGTCCTTCATCTGAACATCGGCCACCTTCAGAGAGCCATCTGGGTATACAGTGTACCTGCAGCCATGTGGAAAAGCAAATATTAAACACCAGCAAAGCCACCAAAATAAGGAATTCATCCATACAATGCAATGCATACAACTTCACAAGTTCCTTTGCCCATATAACCTCTAAGCTAATAAGGTTAAGCGTATTTGGCTTGCTGTCCACAGAGGAGGGGCTCGAGGATAAACCCCCAGTGGGACTACTAAAGGCCTGTTCACACCGGGACGAATTTCGCGTGCGATATTTAACGCCTCGTGACTAAACAATGGCCGCCAATGTGAGTGTGCACACCGACGCGTAAAACGCCACGCATAAAAGCGTAATTTTTTTAAAAACGCCTCGGGTTCGTTTTTTTGGTTTGACGCGCCGCGTCAAAAACTATCCGACCAATGAGATTGGCGCTTTTGCTCACGTGTCTGGAGCTTCTGAAGTTACAGTAAACACAACTTGGGGGCGCTCAAACACAAAACGGTCTTGCCGAGCACACATACGTAATGGCGAAGAAGATATACAGCGTCTACTACACTCTGCCGGGAAGAAATAAGACGAGGAAGATGCAAGGCCAGATGAATGTAGAGCTGCTGGTCTTGTTGGTGTCTTTATAAAGAGACACCAACGAGAATAAAGAACTATATGACAAACGCGACAAACTTGCTCTCTTCTTCTGAGTGACAAGCGAGTGTCAGAAGCACTTTGTGGACCGGGGTATTTCTGTTTTACATTAAGCGCCATCTAATGTCAGGGACTAAATTTGCATGTTCACTCGGCTCATCGTCAGCGAAAATCGCTTGGGTGTGAACACAAAAAACGCGTTGAAAAACGCTGACGAATAACGCGAGCCGTTATTCGTCCCGGTGTGTACGAGGCTTAATGCTCGGAGGATGAGTATGGAGGAGGTCGCCTATTCAAAACAAAGGTGTAGCTTGATGACGCTGAGATTGAGCATGGAATAATGGGAGTTGTTGTCTTCATCTCACAGCCGGTGGAATCGGATGGAACTTGGGCAGAAATAATATTCATGGAGGAGATCACTAACATTACTGTAGTATGAAGCAGAGCAGGGCCGAGTGCTGTGGAGCAGGACGATTTCTCAATAGGGATGGGAATTGAAAACTGGTTCCACTCGATAACCGGTTCTAAGTTTTACGAACCATCGATATTGTATGCCCTCGACGTTAACGATTCCTCTTATCTGTGCTCCTGTTCCGACTCCCAGCCATAATATACAGACCGTGAACTCACAACTTTCCCTTTTGTCCTTTATCGGGCACCATAGCGCAACATCCTATATGTATCTGTGCGTCATTCATGATGTCAAAGCGATTTGAGCAGAGGAGGTAAACATGGAGTGGAAAAGACGATCTAAAGCTTGCCTTTATTTTACTAAACGAGACAAATTATGCTGTTTCCTGCTTGCAATAACAGCGTTATTCCTGCATTGAAATTTTTTTAGCGCCCGCCAAAGCGAATTTTTCTCCCGCCAAAGTCTTATTTGACCGGTGAGTAATGTAGATGAACTGCTGCGTTTGTGACAGGGCACATGTTTAACTGAGAGAGAGAGAGAGAGAGAGAGAGAGAGAGAGAGAGAGAGAGAGAGAGAGAAAGAGAGAGAGAGAGAGAGAGAGCACGCACTCTCTCACTTTGGAGCCAGGCGAATGTGTAAACAAGACTTCACCATCTCCACACTATGCTCTGTCTTGCTCTCTCTCCCTCACACATATTAACCAAAATAAATCGACACGATGTTAAAAGGTCGGAAGACCAAAGTTTCATGTGGAGCATTCGGAGATTTTGTTTTCCTGAATTACCGCTGGGTGTTGACACAAATCTTGTGGGATGTCCATGTCCTAACTGCTGGGATAATCACACAACGCGCATGACTCGTCCAATTCGCGAACTAATGACTCATTTGAACCGATTAATTTAATGAATGGTTAAAACAACTGATCTTTCCAACACTGAACTTGCCAGACGTCTGAATCGGTGTATAACTAATCGGTAACACTTTACAATAAGGTTCCATTTATTACATAAAAAGTAGTTTGCTTACTCAAGGGTAAGCTTTAAAACAAATAAAAACACTTTTTTTTTTTTTTTTTGCTGAAAAAGCATATGACTATTCCACACAGTGCTATCAGGGGACTTTTATTATATCACCGCTTCCGCTTCTTACGGTCAAGAGTATGTGGAGTAATGCAGCGCTGTTTTATCACTTATTTGTCTGTTGAAAATGATGTTATAACGTTACTCCGTGTGTGCGTGCTTGTTGCACACTGCAGTGAGCTAGATCGATATTAGAATATCATATTAATAAATGCTGGATGGCTTGTGTTGCTAAATGGCATGCAATTAATTTTAAAACATATTGTATGTTGGAGAAAATGCTGCTAAAAATAAAGCTGGATCTGATTATGTTATGTTAGCCACTTGACAAAATAGTGTTTTTCTCTAAGGCATGGTAAAAACATGGAACTTGCAGAAAATCAAGAAAATAAGCTATTCAAATAATAAGATTAACAGTGTTGAGCTATATAACAATGATTCGTTTTTTGTCTATAAATGTTATTTTTATCCAAAAATCTTACATATTGTGCCATTAAATGAATGCAAATAATAATGACTACATTTAAATGTCTTTTACACAATATTTTACTCAAAACGAAGAAAGAAAAAGAACAGAATCAACAGAAAATGTGCACTATCAATTGACAAGGATAGTAGATTTTAGATACAAATACGCTCAAATTTTGTGTTTACTTATCATAAGATGTGGTGATCTTGTGTCCGTCCTTCTTCCACTGAACTGTGGGATCTTTTAACTTGTGGTCCACTGTATATTTGCACTGTAAAACAGCATCATTTCCACGTACAACATGGAGATCCTGGGGAGGGTCTACAATCTTAGTTCTGTCTGGAAACATGAAAATACATTCATAACTCATTTAACTTCCATAATGTGACACAATTCCATATAAGAGATGAAATGTGGGTCAGGGATGGATCATGTGGGGAGAAATGTATGTTTGTGAAAGTGAGTTTGCAGCAGGTTTCTTAAGGACTACTTCTCTCCCTGTGGAACCATCTCCATGCATTTCAAATCTATTGTCATTTGATTTTGTTACCGCATATTATATTACTTATACACAGATTTTGTGGCTCAGATAAGGTCCAGTACTGGTTTATTTCTTTGCTCTTGGCTGACATGTGGCATTGCTATGGCCTGCTTGTGGCCCAGATCTGGCAAACAGGAGTGAGCCACCCAAGGGCCGTCATTCCACACTGCATGTGGGCCAGATCATCTTTCCACGTGTGCCAGATGTGGGCCGGAAGAATGTTGCTATGTGGGTAAACACTGTCAAAAAACAGCTATTTGGCTAACAATAAACAAGGGCCAGTGTGGCTTCGTTGATGCAACCCTCTCAAAAGCTCAAAGAAAAGACAGTGATCTATGCTTCTTGTGATGATGATTTTCTGATGGATTTGGACACTTACTCAAGACATTCAGCTCAGCACTGATGCTCATGTTGCTGTGTTTTACTGAGCATTTGTAAATGTTGCTGTCCTCTTTGCTCACGTTACTGATCTTAAGACTTCCATCGGTCATCTGAGACATTTTAGGATTAGCAAGAGCTGGACCAATGTTTACAATCTCCCTGCAAACATTCAGACGCACTGGATTAAACACACAAGACAACATCACATCCGAGCATCTGGCAGACAAACCTCAAAAACCTGTTCATACTGCTTTATTATTAGTGCATTCATCTTTCTCAAGTTTTTCTGCTCCCCTTGTCTCAGTTGTAAGCTTCTCCAGATGTAAACATCTTTAAAGTGATTTTTTAATGATACAAATATAAAGTAATCATTGTATAATTAATATTGTAAAACTCTTGTATAGAGTTCTGCTCAGCAAGGATTTAGAATCATAATTCTTTCCCCACCATTGACGAAAATTTCTGTAATTTGTGAGGAATCACTTTCACCACCATTGACGGCTTTCTGTGTTTTCATTGTTATACGGTAGGAGGCACTATGACACATCTTCTGAAAGAGTACTGAATCTCCTGATCAAAACACAGGAGAAAAAGATGCAGAAACAAGCGATCTCATATGTAAAAAAGTTAAACAGCATATTAATCAAATCTGCCTAATGTTATTGAATGAAATGTCGACCCAGGACGAGCTATAGCACTGTGCAAGCATTAGGGGTGTTGATGGACTCCATCTACTCCATCTATGTTTTGATCATCGGTCTGAATCTGATCGGGATGTAGTTGATTTTCTCAGCTTTTTGTTAAAAAAAATTGTTTTATACGAAACTTGCACACATTCAAGTGTTGATAAAAAATCAACAAATTTAAAAAAAAATTTTTTATCAACAAACTGTGTTAAAAACAGATTTTTTTTAAACAGAGGGTCTGTTCTTTATTTGATATATTGCATGTTCAGATAGTCATACAAAAAAATCTTCTGAAGGCCATATGAAATGTTTGTGAAAATGATCAAAAATGCTGGCGGTGGCTGGCAACTTTTTCAAAACACAGGCAGGGAAAGAGTTAATTGAAAACTACATAGAAGATTATATGCATCATTGCTAAGCGTGTTGGGAAAATATACAACACATGCTCACCAGTCCACTTTGGGTAGCGGGGAAGCGAAGGTTCGGCACTCCAGCAGGACGGTTTTCCCAGATGAGGCACTGTACACGAGCCCATCCGCCGTCAGGATCTGAGCAGGCAGCTCTGACCGACACAAGCCCAGGTACAGCCGTTATAGAAATATCTCACAAAAACAATCAGTATGTTGGCATGAATGAGGTACAAAACGATGGTCCACTCCTTTTTAAGCACACATTACATCGTTTGAACCCTTTCTGGAGTGACATCATTCCCCTTCTTTCTACCGCGTTGTGTGAAGATGCACTAATAATCAAATTGCATTTGATCAAAGTTTACACTAATAACACTCACCAACAACATGGATGTGTGTGTTGATCAGGATATTGCCGTGTTTATTGGTGGCCATACACTGATAGACTGCTGTATCGCTGTACTGAACGCTGTTCAGGGTCAGAGTCCCAGGACTCATATGCCTTCTGGGGTCCGAATCCGTATCTACAACACACAGAGAATAACAGAAGCCTTTAGGTCTACAAGGAGTCTGAACATTGTCTGAAAATATTGCAAGATTGTTTATATAAAATCTTTTGTGAGATAAGACAAGAGTCTTTTGTGCACTCTTGGCACCCTCGGTAGAAATCGTGTTCCGGGGGGTAAATCACGTTCTGAAGGGCACCGCGATATGACCGACAGGGCTCTTTCGCATTTACGATTAAAGGGGCAGGGACTGGAACCCCAAGTCGATGGCATCCACTGTCCTGTGGGACAACCTCTGCTTAAAGACAGCCTTTCCCTTCAGCTGGCATTCATAACAGACAAAAAGCAGATCTGAGGTCCTGAAACAATGTGTGCGGTCTACATAGACAAGTAGAAGGGCGGCCTCCGCGACCTTCGTAAAGACGCGGGGCGACAGGGACAGGACAAAGGGGAAGACCTTGTACTGGTATGCCCGTCCCTCGAACGCAAATCGCAGGAACGGTCTGTGCCGAGGGAGAATTGAGGAGCTCTCAGGCACGATCCTAATTCGTCAGTTACTAACGTAACTCATAGTGATTGACTGAATGGGAACCTGATTTCACCAAGTGCAACATGTTCCTGGATCCAAATTCCATTCAACCAATCAGATTTGAGGGACAAGGTTTTAGGCTCACAACCAGGGTCTGGTGCTTCATCATCAGCGTTATTCGCCTGTAATTTCCCTCTGGTTTTAGGGATATCTTATGGGTAGCCAGGGCTAGGTTTAGGTTTAGGTGTAGGGATATGGTTAGGATTAAATTTTCAGACAGAAAGTTTCACAACTTGGCAAAATTTGGATCTGTCAAGCTCTGGCTTGTTCTCACAGAGGAAAGCTTGCGTTTTCTTGCAGTAGCAAGCATTTATCTGAACAAAAGGCTCAACTAACACACTGCCATGCATTGTCGAAACATGATATGTGTCATTGAAACCATGCCTTGAAGAAGTTTGTCACATTATATAGATGGACTTCACTCAATAAAAATCAAATGTATGTAAATGGCTACACAATTCACCAATCGGAAGAGAGCTGAACTGAATGATGACATCCCTCACGGAACATAAATAAATGGGAATATACTGCAAAATATAATTCCATATATTACATAATACATTTCCATATATGGGAAACTAATGCTTACATTGTTCAATATTCTGCAATATATGCAATGACCATGTATGGCTATCTATGAATACATATAAAATAATTATAAATGAAGACAAAAATAGCATTACATGTAATATCCACAAAGTTGTATCCATTATTGTGTACAAATATTGCACATACATATTCCCATATAAATGTGAATGTATGTTCACACACACACACACACACACACACACACACACACACACACACACACACACACACACACACACACATTCACAGAATGAGTTTCTAGTTACAGATTTCTAGTTCCCAGCATGCTTTGCTTCTGACTGTTAAAGGAGAGCACATGTTAAAATTAAGTGTTATTTGATGTGTTCTGCTCAATATTAATATACAGGGGAGATATGTTAGTGTTTAATTTTCTATTATTTTGGAATTTAAAAGGTTTTCTGGTACGTGTGAGTTTTGGGGGTTACCATTGTGCTGAAGAGTCGAGCCTGTGGTTCGGCTGATGATTGGCCAAAAATCATTACGACTGTAATTACTATATTTCAAAAGTAATGGCTGTGTACTCCTCAGCTGTGATAGTCTTTTGCCAAAAACTTTAGTACATGCAGGTGTGTTTGTGATTTTGTTAACTACACTGTTAACTCTCTTCCTGTAAAAAAAAGGCCCAATTCTGAAAGTATTATTCCATTAAAACAGTATTATACTGTAGAAAGCAGTCCAATCTGGGTAATTTTTGTCGGTTTTGAGAAAATGGCCAACAGGAATACATTGTGAAAAGTCGACACTTAGAGGCTGTGTTCAAAATCACACCCTATACCCTCATTCACTATTCCCTACATTAGTTCACTAATATAGTCCACTTGAATGAAAAGAAGTGAGTGAATTCAGACACTGATGAACACCTGATAAGCAGAATCACTGAAGGACAGAGAAACAAGAACAGAAAAAAGAGAAACACCAGAACTACAACTGACTTTCAGCTATACTGAGTGTGAAACCAGTTTACAAAACAGTTTAACATTATTTCTTTCATACATGTACAAAAGTTCTTGTTGATGTAACCCAGGGAAAATTCCATGGTCCCGTTTTTTTTTTCCAGTCACCTGAACACACCCTTCATTAGAGGTGGGCGGACACTGACGTGGTATCGAAAAGGATCGATCCTCACATAAAAATATCGATCCAAATGTGTATTTTTTTACCAGTAATTTTTATTCATTTAGCACGCAATTCAGTGCGTAAAATAAGTGGAAAAATAAGCAAATGTTAGTGGGTAATTGTGTAGGATAGAACTTTTTCTCCTAGTCATCTGTACACAAGACGAAACCAATCAATCACAGAGAGCGTTCGATGCTGGTGCTTCACTGAGCTCACAGGCCCAGTGCGTTTGGGAAACGAAGCCTTGCTTAGATGACAGAGAAACAATCGGGAGTTATTTCGCAATAAACAAACCACAAGTGTACATAACGGTTCAAAATGTTGACGTCAGTAAGATTTTTTTAATGAAATTAAAAAATGTATTCAGATTTAGCATATTAATGATGCATTCACCTCATAAATCATGACACACTGCTCTAGCACAGGAAAGTGCATACAAGTTCAAGTGCTTGCTTTTAAAATGAAAAAGTATTGGTATCGGTATCGATATTGGCGATACTGGCCCTGTATTTACTTGGTATCGGATCGATATCGAAATTTTCAGTATCGCCCACCCCTACCCTTCATTCACTATTTTGTGCAGGAGTCACATGATAGTTTCAGTGAGCGCTTTCAACCAATCAGAGCACTTAAGCGCATTTTTAGAAGCTGCGGTGAGTTCCCCAATCAGTAGTGTGAGGGGGAAGCCACCGGAGCAGCTGCACTCGGTATTTCTCTACAAAAACAATGCTATTTTCCATCTTAACTGCTTGGTTGACTCTAGCATGCGATTTTGTAGTGTCCACTACCGTTGTTTTAGAAGCCGACTGGTGCCGCGGTGTGTCGATTGTCTGCGGGAGTTGGTGAGTCTGTTTGTTGCTGTGTCCGGTAGCATGTTGCTATTAGCATTTGGCATCCCTATGTATTTTACTGGGATTCTCCGCTAGCTTAATGCTAATAGCATTAGTCATGCTATCTATTATAGCTAGAAGTTTCTGCTGGTTTAATGCTGACGGCATTATTCTTTGAATGTATTTCTATGGGCTGTGGTGGCTGGTAGTACTAGTTCCCATTTGCTCCTATGGAGTTTCTAATGAATTATGTAAACCTAGCACTTTGTTAATGCTATGGTTTTAAGTATTTAAATGGTTTATTTATATTCGGAATGACAAGATTATCAATTGTATTGAATGGAATGTTGTAAATTATCCTAATAATTATGGGTGTTTATTTACATGCATTTGAGTATTTTTGTACATGCAATTGAGTATTTTTGTACAATTTTGTTGTTGTCATTTAACATATTTGACAATTATTTATGCAGTATTTTGAATATTATTTTGTACACAAGATATAGAATATAAAACTAGCTAGTAGATCAATTATATTATGAGTAGTGACTAAATCATGGGTCCTGTTTATTTAATACAGGCCAGGTGCGACCAGTTGATGGCGAGCCATTATTACCTGGAACAGAACCTGCCCAGTAACATCATCGCCCTTGTGGGGTTGGTAGGAGGCTGTTGTAGTCTGCTCACCCCCTCCACTCTCATTCTCACACACCCACACACAGCCATTTTCTAAACTTTGGCTCAGGGACTATTTGCGTCTCACGGACTATTCTTGTTGAACTAAAGATATAGTCCTAGAGTGTGTTGTGGACTACTTTTAATCTGAGTATTCTCCACATTGTCTGAATTATATTTTGTGGTTTTCCTATGAACTACTGAACCTTTCTGCAGATTGTAAATATTATGGGTATTGTCATTGTTGTTCTGTCTCTGTGTCTCACGTAATACATGGTACCAACACCAATTTGAAACTATCCGTTTCTGTGTTATTATTTACCCTTTCAACACCTCCCTGAGACGAACTCTTATCTTCTGTAGCCCAATCATTATTTATCCCTTCTATAGCCATATTTATTTGCTATATAACACACATACCCTCCTTCGTGTATGTTACATTGAGATATTTAACAGATATTTAGTTGTTAATGTTTTATTGAAAATAATTAAGTTTGTAGTCCCCATGATGGAGATCAGTATTTGCTTTAGTTGGGCTCTTGACTCTTTAACATTAGTTTTCTCTTTGGATGCTGTAACTGAGTTTATAAAGCACATTTGTTATGGCAAGAAAAAGTCAAGAAGAAGTTGATCGGGTGTTTGTGGTTCTTGTGATGATGCCATAATCACCTTGTCACAGTTCTGTCACTCTTGTCTGGGTTTTCTCTTGGTTTAGTGACAGAGCTGTGACACTCCCGGTTTGTCTTGTGTTTAGTCTGGTCTGTTGTGAGCACATGGCTGTCATGTTATTTCCTTGTGCCATGTGCTCTCCTGTCAATTGTCAAACCCCGCCTATCTTGTTATCTCGTTATTGTTTAATTTCCCCACCTGCCTGCCTCGTTACCCTCTTATGTTTGTTCCCCTATTTAATCTCCCTGTGTTTGCAGTCCTGTGCTGGTTCGTTGTCCATGTTCCTAGTGTTTCCTGTATCCTGCCTGTTTATGTCTAGTTTTTCCCCCACGAGGGAGTTTTGTTTGTAGTTTTGTTTTGTGTTATTTTCTTAATAAATATACCCATTGTTTTTGCACTTGAGTCCTCGCACCTTTAATCAACCCATTCCATGACACATCTTGGACATATCAAATTCCCTGATCTCAACTTGTATGTAAGCTTTGAAATTATGGGTATTCAATATTTATCTTATATCTGTGAATCTACAACATGAAATCCAGCTAAATTTCTGTAATAAATAATTCTGAAGAATATGGATATCATATAGCGCATTAAAACATTTTGAACACCTGCTTGATTTAGACACACAGTCATCAACAATCAGCATATGAATCCCAACAATGGTGACAATCAAAAGATTCATGTCACAATGCATGCTGGGTTCCAGGATAGTATAAAACTCCCAGCATGCACTGCTGCATGAATAAAAATAAGTAAATAAATGCCACCATTGTTGAGAGACGTGATGATTTTTTTTATTTCTCTGTCTGTCTACAAGAGATTGTAGCTCTATTTCCTTGGTTGTACATGAGGTGTTAAAAAAATGTATCATTGTAACTCTTTACTGTAGTTTCACAGTGGTGGTAATGTAACACTTTTGATACAGGATTAAACTCTGAATGAGATTAGTGAATGAATAGGCTATATGATGTTATTGTCATCATAATCAATATAACAAACTGCATTCACAAACCGTGTGTGCGCACAAGTGTGGCTTACAAAAACAGTTTAAACAGCAAGAGAAAATCTAATGTTAAAAAGTCAAGGGTCAGCATCCCAACTAAAGCAAACACTGATCTCTATAATGGTAACTTCAAACCAAACATTTTCAATTAAACATCTCAATAACAACATCTGAAGATGTATGACACAAATAAAGTCATACTGGGTAATAAGTGTAATAATGTGTAATGGCTGGAAGTCAGTTGTAGTTCTTGTGTTCCTCTTTCCTTCAGTGATTCTGCTTGTTAACAGCAGGTGTTCATCACTAATGGCCGTTTCACACCGCAAGCATGAGCGGCGCGTGAGCAGCACGTCAGCGCAACTACATCGTCACTGCAGCTGCAGACGCATGCGGGTATTCACACTGGAAGCGTTTGTACAGCATCACAACAGCGGCTCCCAGGCTACATATAAGCAAGCATTTCTAAAGACTTTTGTTAAATTTGTTTTTAGAAGTTGGTCATAAACACATTTGAAGTTTGTTCAAAGCCCAAACTGAATAATTAAAAAAGTTTAATGGGTACATTTTCTATAAAATCTTATTTTCTTTATGTTAGTCTTCATTTCCTTTTCTGACATACTGCAGTTCTTGTTAAAACACACTAGACATGCAAATTCTGTGCGTTTTGGGCACTTTTTGTGTGAAATCATTAATTTTGTCCGTCAAAAGTGTGCTTTCACTTTAATTGAACGTGAGCAGCGCAGCAAAAATAGACTCGAAGCCGAAACCCCTGCTTCACTGCTGCTCACGCGACGCTCCTGCTTGACGCTCACGCGCTGCTCCTGCTCGCGGTGTGAATGCACTCATTGATTAACATGCACGCCAAAAAAATACGCGCTGCTCAGGCGCCGCTCATGCTTGCGGTGTGAAACGGCCGTAATGCTCAACAATCACTTACATATTCCCTTAATTATCTCACTGCAACACCATCAATGTTACTTTTTACTCTTTGTAGTGTGGATTTTCCTGTGGGGTTGAAAGGGTTAACAGTGTAAGATAAAAAGACACACCAACGAATTGTATTTTAACAGTAAAAAACTGTAAGTTATAAAACAGCTATATAATGGCAACACTGTTGCCAGTAGTTTACTGTAAGATTTTGTTTTTTGGATCACTATTGTGCTGAGGAGTAGAGCCTGTGCTTCAGTCCAGGAGAAGATCTAGAAACATTGATGATACATTGTGTGTTGCTTTATTTGCACTGCTGCATGTTTTAGTTCATACATTTAAACGACAGTTGGTCAATTTAAGGCAGTCGGTTTCTGCAAGTGTTGCCAGTATTTTACTGTAAAAAAGCCTGCTAAGGTCTAACAGTGTAGATGAAGAGATGAAATGCAGCTGTGGCCCATTGTGTACCTGTAATAGGAACTCCATTGATACTCCATGTAATGTTTGGGGTTGGTATCCCATCAGCCTGACACTGCAGTCTCACAGTCTCTCCTGGGGCGTACAGCTGGTCCTCAGGCCACTTGGTCCAGTAAGGAGCAGCTGCAAAAAATCAACATCAAACTGTAATACTTTCAAAACTAGGGTGTCAGTGATCTCTTTGATTTTGTTAGTCAGAAGACTTCATTCTGTTCTGTTATTTTCATTTTCATAATTTTTTTTGGTGCACTGTAAAACCTTGCTGTAAAAAATGGTCAAATTCTAACTAACATACCATTTTCCATTAAAACAGTAATATAGTGTATAAAACAATGCATTGTGGGTAATATTTGTTTTCGAGAAAGTAGCCTAAACGAATATACTAGCTGTGTCCCAATGTGAAGGCTGCATCCTCCGAAGGCCACGGATTTCGAAGGATGCAGCCTATTCGTCCTTCGAAGGACGCACCATGTAGCCTTCGTAGGATTTCCTAATTGCGCATCCAGGTGTTCCCGATTACCGCTCCTGGTGCCAGAGTGCTGCGAGAGTACAGCTGCCATCCTGATCATTCATTTGTTATAATTGAATAAACAGCTATGGATCCAGAATTGGCTATTGTCATTTTTTTGTTTTATATTTTACTGGAGGACATGGTGAGGATGTTTCAGTCATGTATTTTCGGCTTTAATAGCCAAGATCATGGCCAGAGGTTTTCTGCGTCCCGATTCAGAAGCTGCTTCCTGAATTGCCAGATTACACTTTAAACTGTTCAAGTATTGGGTGTTAACTTACGTAAATAGTGTAATGGAAAGAAAAGAAAACATACATAGGCATATAAAGGTTCAAATGTTCACCTATATCTTACCTTAATGCGATTTTGTACGCTAGTATATTATTTTTGTTACGTAGCATAAATGGACAATATAAATGATGAATATGAATATGGTAAATATATATTTCAACCCCGTATTGTGGAGGGAAAAAACCCTCCATCTGTGAGAAAAAACAAAACAATCCGTGGCGACGGTTGTGCAATCCGTCCCTTCAGTTTATAAACTGTACTCACAATATTTTTTATGTGTAAACATAAATGTATAAAAATACACAATTTTATTTGTGTAAACTCACAATAACAAGAAAACTTTGTGCTTTTGTAAAATAAAAGAAAACAATCAGTCGCTTTCATGATCTCCGTGAACTGGAGCGCGCCTCAAAAATGAAGGTAGCTACAAACAAAATATAGCGTACCTATATACAAAGCTTGAAATGTCCACTTTTAAACGAACAAATTTGAATATAATTTCCAGGTTCTAATTTGGCCTTAGAAAACCAGTAAAATCGACATTTTTTCCATATTAATTTGTGAATATTAGTCATAAACAAAAATCTGAAAATATGTCAATATTAATTTTTAATATGAATGCGCAGCATTTGGTGTGTACAGTTCAAATTCAAACTTTGGTGCTCAACTTTGCATTTTAAAAATAGCCTACAACAACCGTTAATTTTTCGTTTTTCAATTACGGGTTAAAAAAAGAAAAACGAGAGGACGCAAAAGTACACGGACATTATATTATTAAATATTTCAAATAATTGTAGCAATAATCAGATGATCAGCGCAATCATGTGATTTTAATCAACTAGATTCTAATTAAGTAAACACTCCTCCATTCTTCAGATTGTGACAAAAACAGATGTCATGGGACTTTTTAAGTTACCGATTCACCCACGAAGCAAATGGTGCTTGGACTTAATTAGATTACCGATGCCAGAAGTGCCCCCGCGGCGTTTTTCGCTGATTAGTAATCACAGGGTCCTCTGTCTTACCACATGTGACTCAAAAGGGGCGCCTCTCTGGCTGGAGATCCCGTGGTGTCCCCTCTGCACGACACCTCACAAACACAGACAACCTTGTGTAATGAACCACACTGGTCATTGTAATCCGGACTTAAAACTCATCAAATTCGAAGGACGCACACTAGGGGTGGGAATTGTCAAAAATGTGACGATTCGATAGTATTGCGATATTTGGGCCACGATTCAATATTATTGCGATTCTCAATATATTGCGATACAGCAAGTATTGCGATTCAATTCTGTGATATTGCGATTCATGTCCCCCATATTATTCAAAGGCATTAAAAAAAATTAGGAAAATAAGACCGCTCAACTCACTTTAAATGTCACATTTAATTCTGTAAACATTATCTTCTACACAGTGCAAAAGTGCTAGTGCAAAAACTTAGGAGGGTAGAGCAAAAACTTGAAAACTTGTTCTTGAACATTCAGGACACGGGACCTTATTACAGGACAGGACATAATTATTCTCTGAATAGGAGACCTCTCACATGAATGGTGAGCTCTAGGCTTGCTATAGTCGGTGTTACCGGTGTTACACGGTGTTCAGTCGCAACACTGGTTTCATCACTTGCCCACCGCGGCACCGCAACAAAAACAAAAAAAAGTTTACAGCGTTAAAAATGTTTAACGCAATTACGCAGTATCCGTTAAATCCTGCCTGTATTACACACACACACATGACCCACAGAAAAGACGCGCGTCAGTATCGAGTTCTCTTTCGGGCTTGAACAAACCATAACACACACAAATTATGCCAAAATGTCCGTTTTGTCGAGTGTCCTCATAAGAGCAATCTTATATTATTTAAATAAAGTCTTAAATAAACAGAGATTTGTGAGAAAATGGGACGCGTGTCAGATCTCGTCTCTGGCCCACATTGCACTGCATTAACGAATGTAGGCTACAGCTTATGTAACGTTACGCTCAACGCCTGTCCAAATTCGCTCACTTGTTTTCATTCACTCCTTCAAGTGAACAGTATTAGTGGACTAACTTAGGGAATAGGCCTAACTTAGTGAATGAGGGTTTAGGGGGGGATTTCAACCCATGTACTCAAGCAGTGAAAAATAGAGGACACTGACAACGCGCTGACAGACAGGACCGAGCAGGTAATATTTAATATGAATTATGAAACAAACAAAGCTCACTGAGCTCCCAGCACATAACTTAAAATTATTTAAATACAATAGAGTAACATAAAGCAGACATAGAGTAACATAAACCTGAGAATAATCATAAAACCGAAATTTAACCACACTTTCGATTTGAAAGAAGACGGAGCGTCGTGTACAACCAATAGTGAAGCCATTTTCATTTGAATTTGCTGTTGAATGTAGACAACAAAGCACCGCAACAAGCGCCACCTTGTGGATGTAATACGCAAATGTAAATGATCAGATTAAACTCTGAGAAAACCGGAAAGTAAAACAGATAATTTTATAATTAAATATCGCAATACTTTGCGCTACTGTATCGATATAATTGCATGCGCAAAATATCGCGATACCGAACAGAATCGATTTTTTCCCCCACCACTAACGCACACACATACACGGAACTGAAGACGATCAGGAGTCCAACGCGTGACTGACCACGCGACGAACTCTGAATACACACACACACACACACACACAAAGAGACAATCATTCTGAACCACGTGTAGTTAAACGTAACTTTCAAATGTACAAATGTTTTCTGGTTGTGTTCAGGATTCCCTTGTGACCTAATTGATATAACTGTAAGCTTTTATGATATGTGATCAGTCTGACATTCGTTTAATCACGAAAAATCATGTATCTGCATTCTACTAGCCCTAGGAATGCCGCGAGTGGTATGATTGGAATCAGAGAAATCGAATAAGATCGAATCACTAACCCAAAATGCAATATGAGGCATATTTTATTAATCCTAGTTTAGAAGTGTATTATTACTAAATTTGTAATATCTTATGCACATGACCCCGAAGGCGTGTACTTCGCGAACCACAAGGTTTGCCGACACGCCTCCTCCCAAACGATTGGATCAGACGCGAACGAAAGGCGTGTCTCGAGCGCCTTCAAAACCAGGAGCGCCATGTCTCCTCCGTGCTAGCGAGCAGTCCTACGCCAGAGAGAGATTAAAGCATTTTCTAAACTTCCCTGCGAACTCCAGCCCGGAGTTCCGCGTCGTTTTCCTACTTTGTTTTAATCTAAGTTCTTTCTTTTCTTGAGCTACCTCAGTTTGATAATTCTCCTTCGTTCAGTGTACTCACGAACGAAACGAATTTTAAGATTAAGCATCTGTCGTACGAGCTGAAGAGATCGCAACATCTACCTCCGTCCGAACGAAACTCCAGACATCAGCCTGTTTCTTTTGTAACACAGCTACACCAAAGGGACCATATCAAAGTAACGTACAATCTAAATTAAGTGCTGTTTAAGGTTGTCTAGATACGCCTAAGAAAGCCTTTGGGTCTCGTTTGAATTGTTTGAACTGATTTCTCTTTCTCTCTCTCTCTCTCTCTCTCTCTAAAATATCTAAAGTGCCTTACACGAAATTATCATTTCTGGTGGCCACAGGAAGGGTATTTTTGTTGTTTACAGGCTGGTAAACGAACGAGTGCATGATAAACTAAGTTTGAATCATACCAAAGTTTACCCTGATAATTGATCTGATTTTACCGACCTATATTAATAATTAATACGAGCAATCGTGTTAATGATTCATATACGGTGAGGTTTAACCTATTCCCTATTTGGGATAATCTTATTTGTGTATACTATAATGCATATTCATCTCATGAATATTATTCCCCCTTTGAGTTAATAATTTCCCTACAAAAGTCATTATCGCTACATTTATATGGTGGAAGAACGCGGCCATTTTCAAACTTCATCTTGGGACCAATATTCAGATTCATATTCATGTGTGTTTTTGAGAGTTTAATATTGCGTACGTGCGTCTGCATTGTATAACGTTATAGTCGACTCAGAAACTGAGCAAGGCAAAAAGCCATATGCCACACCAACAGTGCTAAAAAGAGGTCTAAAGCATTTCTTTTTAACACTACTGGATGTGATGAAAACTGCAGTCACAATATTTTAAAAGGCCCAGGTTAAGGAAAAGAAAAACATTTATTTTGTTTGGCTGTGGGACATGTTAATATTGTTCGAAGCCCTGTTTGAACGAAGAAATCTTCACTCAGGCGTATTACCGTATATTAAGTTACTGCGGAAGCGAGAATCCTCCCGTCAGTAAAAGATCTTTATTTTATGTCGTTATAGCAACGATAATTTCCGGTTTCAAAACTGGCTTAGCTACCCGGTGAAAATCCCGTTTCATTTTCTGTGCAGACCGAGCACAAAGAGATCCGCCGTGATCTTCGTAAAGTATACTTGTGAAATGTGTGTATACTTGTGTCGTGTAGAAATCTGTGTGTAAGGAAACTTTGGATTTCCTTAACAGGCGCGCGTCAGTTTCAAATTACTACGCTCGTGAGTTTGGCTCGCGTGAGCGCGAAACCGCCACCGCGTGGGCAATAGCAGGTAGGACCTTCTACCCATTGCTTCCGGAACGGTTGTGCTTTCCTCCAAATTTACTGCGATGATTGTTGAATAAGCTGCCTAAATACATACGTGCATTTACAGCTTGCTAGTTCGTTAAAACTATCCTCCTTTTGGGCTGAGACATTGTATTTTAAGTACAATTCACGGAAGTGAATTAGGGGCTTGAGTCAAAGAATTCCTCAGTCCAAATCACTGATAGCTCACGTGGAGAGAGACAGACGCCCCTCCAGGTCAGCTATCACTCTTCTGCTCAAACTCACTCTGCCTACCCTTCACTATTTCTATCTGTCTCGATGACTCTGTTCTGTTTTAGTATTTTATTTTTATAATCGTACTATAAAAAAAGAAGAGATGCTTAAATGAGAACACTAGTGTACTATTTATGAAGGCTATATCTTTAACACCAAGCATATCTGCTGACTCTGTTGATTTTCTCCTTGATTCTTTTAACTCAAAAGTTAAGAATGTAATTGATGATATTGCTCCTGTGAAAGTCAGGAAAAAGAATGGCAGACAAAAAGCACCTTGGAGAAACTCAACAGCAGTGCAAAATATGAAAAGACAATGCAGGAAAGCAGAGCGCATGTGGCGGAAGACAAAACTTGTAGTCCATTATAACATCTACAAAGACAACATCCATGCTTTCAATAAGGAACTAGGCAAAGCTAGACAGACTTTCTTCTCGAATATTATAAACAGCAATATAAACAACACACGCACTCTTTTTGCTACTGTAGAGAGACTGACAAACCCCCCACGCCAGATTCCCAGTGAAATGCTCTCAGAGAGCAAGTGCAGTGAGTTTGCTTCTTTCTTCTCTGAGAAAATCAATAATATCAGAAAGGTGATCAGCTCATCCTTGAGTTGCGCTGGGGTCAGACAGATCAGACCACAACCTGAGGAAATAGTCACTATGTCTGATTTCGAAGAAATTGACGGCAAAATTTTGGAAGAAACCGTACAGCACCTTAAAACATCAACCTGCGCCCTTGACGCACTTCCCACATCTTTTTTCAAAATTGTGTTACACAGCTTAGAAGCAGATCTCCTAGAAGTGGTAAATGCATCACTTCTCTCTGGGAGTTTTCCGAACTCCCTGAAAACTGCAGTTGTCAAGCCCCTCCTGAAAAAGAGCAATCTGGATAAGACCATATTAAACAACTATAGACCGATCTCAAATCTTCCTTTCATAGGCAAGATCATTGAAAAAGTTGTCTTCAATCAGCTGAACAAATTCTTAAGCTCGAATGGATACTTTGACAATTTTCAATCTGGTTTCCGTCCGCATCACAGCACAGAGACAGCGCTCATAAAGACAATAAACGATATTCGCTTAAATACTGATACAAGCAAATTATCAGTGCTGGTACTACTCGACCTCAGTGCTGCATTTGACACTGTCGATCACAACATACTTCTTGACAGGCTGGAAAACTGGCTCGGGCTTTCTGGGATAGTCCTAAAATGGTTCAGGTCATACTTGGTAGGGAGAGGTTATTATGTGAGTATAGGAGACCATACGTCTGAGTGGACACCCATGACATGCGGAGTCCCTCAAGGCTCAATTCTTGCACCACTCCTATTCAACCTGTACATGCTCCCAATGAGCCAAATAATGAGAAAGAACCAAATCTCTTACCACAGCTATGCAGACGACACACAGCTCTACTTAGCCCTATCGCCTAACGATTACAGCCCCATTGACTCCCTTTGCCAATGCATTGATGAAGTAAACAATTGGATGTGCCAAAACTTTCTTCAGTTAAACAAAGACAAAACTGAAGTCATTGCGTTTGGAAACAAAGATGAAGTTCTCAAGGTGAACGTATACCTTCAGTCTAGGGGTCAAGCAACTAAAAATCAAGTCAGAAATCTTGGTGTGTCTCTAGAGTCAGAACTTAGTTTCAGTAGTCATGTCAAAGCAATAACTAAATCAGCATACTATCACCTGAAAAATATTGCAAGAATTAGATGCTTTGTTTCCAGTCAAGACTTAGAGAAACTTGTGCATGCTTTCATCACCAGTAGGGTGGATTATTGTAATGGACTTCTCACTGGCCTTCCAAAAAAGACCATAAGACAGTTGCAGCTCATACAGAACGCTGCCGCTAGGATTCTGAGCAGAACCAGAAAATATGAACACATCACACCAGTCCTCGTGTCTTTACACTGGCTGCCAGTTACATATAGGATTGATTTTAAAGTATTATTACTGGTATATAAATCATTCAATGGCCTAGGACCTCAATACATTGCAGATATGCTCACTGAATATAAACCCAACAGATCACTCAGATCATTAGGATCACATCAGCTAGAAATACCAAGGGTTCACTCTAAGCATGGTGAGTCTGCTTTTAGCTACTATGCCAGCCGCAGCTGGAACCAGCTTCCAGAAGAGATCAGATGTGCTCCTACAGTAGTCACATTCAAATCCAGACTAAAAACACATCTGTTTAACTGTGCATTTACTGAATGAGCACTGTGCCACTGCTTGTCCGACTGTTCGTACTGTATTTTATTTTATGTTTTAACTGTTCTGATTTCATTTGATTATTTCTGTATTTTATTTTTATTCTAAACTGTTTTAATTAATCTGATTTCTTTTGATTATTTTAATTTCTTCTATGTAAAGCACTTTGAATTACCATTGTGTATGAAATGTGCTATATAAATAAACTTGCCTTACCTTGCCTTACTAATAACTTCAGTAGTATGGTGATTTATTATCAGAAATCATTCTGATTCCTCTACAAAAACTTTGTTTCTCCTTCCCCAGTGTATCTAGAGCTGATTTGAAACAATTATTATCTTATTTTTATTTATTTTTTCCTCCACTATAAATTTCTCACATTTCAGTCATTGATAGCCCCCCCTGAAAAGAAAGACGCCACCTTAGTGGTAGACACCCTTCTCAAGCCAGCTATCAGCCTTCTACTAAACTTAAACTGTATGAAATCATTTTCATTTATGCTTTTACCGAGGATTATTTAATAATCATTACGAACGACTTCAGTGTTGTTACGATTATTATAAGAAACCAGTCTAATCCTCTTTCAATTTCACCCAGGCTCATTTGGATTTGAGTTCAACCAATTTTAATTGAAATTTAAATTGTGTCAAACAGTCCAGGTGAACCACAAAGAGGAACTGCGCCCCCTTGAGGCTCCAAAACCTACTGCGGCCTACAGCTCCCATTTCCAGCTTCCACCTGCATTGAGTTATTGCTAACTTCCAATCGGGTTAGGTTATTTTTCAATAACTACCATCATGTCTAATATATTGTTGTACTATCATCAGTTGGCAAAAGCCGTCCATCTTCTAATTTAGTTTTCCTTTCCAGGTAAATTAGTTTTTCTCTTCAAAGTCATTTTATTACTACCTTACCCCTCTTCAGGTTTATTGTAGTTTCTGTTTTACATACCTAAATTACTCAATTTGGTTTAAGAAAGGAAAATCTTAATTCACTTTAAGCTCCCTTGTTCATTCCATTTTGCTTGTTGTATAGGTAAAAACCTCAGCAGCTGTGGTGGATTGTGGGAGTCCTGGTTGATCTCGGTGGGCGAGTCTGCTGACTGGCGTCGCAGACACTGACCGTGCGGTGACTCTCGAGTTGTTTTATCTCTGCCACGGTTTACGGCACGCAGTAAGTGACATCAGCAATCTGGTGCTTTGTAGGGTCAACCATCAAGCCATCGCACAAGTCAATTGTTGGGAACGGTGCACAAACCATAGGCGAAACCGCCACGCCAGTTCACTGGTGGGTTCTGGGCCCTGCCCACCTTTGCAGTGCGGTCGGCTGGTTGATACCTCGAAGATTACCAGGTTGTGTTTACATGTCACGCTGTTTGAGGGGGCGTAACCATGACCAGAGCAACGAACAGCCCGAGGTCACGGCGGTCAAGTGTTTGGCAGCACCGGAAAGTTCGACCACGCTTGCTGGGTCCAGCTGGGTTCGACCTCAGTTCACCTCAGGTAAAGGAAAAAAACTGATTTTGATAAAACCCTGACAGTTAATATAAGCCACAGAATATTAGACATTCCCCCGGATAGATTTTCTAAGCATTTGGTTTACCTCTTTCCCCCTAAGACACACCCTCTTAGTTCTTAGAGGTTACGCTACAGAGCAGGTCAATTCACTTAGGTGTTATTTTCACTGCAATATTTTTGCTTGGCTCTTTCCCTTTCAATCTTCTCTTCCCTTTGTTTTGTTTTGTTCTGTTGTGATTTGTTTCTTTCAGTTCACCAAGAGACCCCAAGAAAGTTAAACAATAGGAGTGACAACCAAGCAGCCTCTATTTCGGGTCCCAAGTTGACCCGCATAAATTGGCTCACCTAACTGTCTACGGCAGTTAGCCAAAATTTCTATAGACGGCATGACCGTACTACGGCTCGTTAGCCTCAAAAACAAAACAAAAGCTTGCATTGGCCCTTTTTGTGTGTGTTGTTTTTCTCTCGCCCCCAGTGAGCCAGAATGTCACGCGCTTCCAGTCCCGCGGCCCATTGGAGCAATCTGGATGCTTGGTTAAGAGCCATGACAACCGGCTGTCTGCCCAAGGACGCTGGCGACCCAAAACCCCTGACCCGACAGGAACTGGACGCCGACGTAGACCAGCTAATGTCCAACAACCCCACTCAGACCTACAGCTCAAAGGAATGGAGCCGGATAATCGGAAGCTTAGCTCACAACTTAGTGACACAGGCACGCTTGGCGGAGGAGGACAACGCCAATCTGGAAAAGGAAATTGCAGGACTAAAGACTCAACTAAAGGAGGCCCGCAAACAAAAGGACCACACGCAGGAGCGTCTGGATCAGCTACTTCTGGAGGTCAAAGCCAAGGACGAAACGCGCCCAGAATTACAAGAGGAAGTGGAAAGACTGCAAAAGGCCTTGGAGGATCTGCGCACGGACACAGACAAGAGGTTGCAGTCGGAAAAACGGACCACGGAGGAACTCCAGGACAAACTGCTACGTGGCGACGCTCTGTTGAAAAGAGCAGAGATTGAATTAAAGGACAGAGAGGCCAAAGCCAAG
The DNA here is from genome assembly GCA_026230005.1 of Gila orcuttii. Lineage (NCBI taxonomy): Eukaryota > Metazoa > Chordata > Actinopteri > Cypriniformes > Leuciscidae > Gila > Gila orcuttii. The sequence goes on along the minus strand of JAPDVR010000021.1, from coordinate 41,078,150 downwards.
GCCTGTGAAAGACATTTGCAAGCAGCCCGAGCTGAAATTAACGAGCTCGTCCAACAGAGACAAGATCTAAAAGATGAACTTGACATTGTCCACAGAGAACTGAAACATTCTTACAGACTGCAGGGCCACCTGGAGGGGGAAACACCCATCACTCCGTTTCCCCTTACCAGCGAGCCTGCACGTTTCACCCAATCCCCCAAAGCTGAAGGAGGGGAAGCAAGCCCACGGCGTGACACCACTCTAGCCAGCCGCTACGAGCTCCCACCAGCTGAAGAGGAGCAGGGCCCCAGACCGAAGGGTAGGGCCACTGTAGGGTCACCACACGGCCCCTAAAGAACTGGACAAGCTGCCTAGAAACATCCCGACCTTCACTCCCAATCCAGCAGGAGGTCACGATGTACACTCTTATTTAAAAGACATTGATTTTCACTTACAAACTGTGGCCAACGCCACTACTTGGGATAAGTTGTATCTTCTCAGGATCACTTCAAGCCGTGACGTGAGAAGCTTCCTCGACCGCCAACCAGACACCGTCAAGATGGACTACCAGCAATTGCAGCAAGCTCTGATTCGTGAATTCTCCGATCCAGAATCAGACCAAGGTATCATAGCGGCAATGAACCTGAAACAAGCCCGGCTCGAAACGCCACAAGCGTATTACGGCCGCCTCCGTCAAGCCTACTTCGGATCACGCAATGAGCCAGGCATGGAAGAGGACTGGAATTTCAAGACCCTGTTTCTGCGGAATCTCCACCCTACCCTCTCCCATCATCTGGGAGTCTTGGCTGAGCCAAGGACTATGTCAAGTCAACAATTGCGGGACTTGGCTCACAAAGCATACACCAAACAAAGAACTATCTCTGAAAAGACTGTGAGAAACCCCACAATCTGCCCCGTCTCTGAGCACCGCTCAGAGCTGCCCCTAGAGGGCGCACAGCACCCCACTTACAAACCTGTCAACAGAGAGTCAAGACCGTTTCAGGCCAACAGAGGTCAGCGCGGTCGTGGGGGTGCTCGCGCAAGGCAACAGAACGACCACTCTAGGCAATTCTGGGACCGGCCTCGCCCCTCCCACAACCAAACGGGAGGGGGCACCTGTGAAGCCGGCCGGCAACCCAGAAGGAGCCGACCTCCATCTCCCCGAACACTAAGCCCAGAGAGCCGGTCGAAGGACCCCTCTCGACGTGACACTGATAAGCTGCGGTTGGAGCCAAAATCCAACAAAAACAACACAGCCACGGTTGAAGCTGCAGAACTTCTGAGCGTGCTGAGAGAGTTTCTCCAAAAGAAACCTTGCAAGGAAGACAAGGATAAATCAGACACAGCATGACTAAACCCTAGGCCTGAAGCCAACTCCACTCCCAACGTTCCTCCCACTGACAGCCCCACAGACACTGTCAAACCACAGACTCTGGAACTCGCTGTTACATCACAAAGTGACATCACCACTCACTCCCTCCAACTGACAGCCCCCAGAACACTGTTTGTCAGCCACAGACTAGTGAAGTCATTGTTGCATCACCAACTGACAACACCCCTCACTCACTCCGGCTGACAACCGCACTTCCTGAACAAAACGCTGCACTTCCTGAACAAAACTGCAGCAGCACTCACACAAAGGTACCAGACAGTGCTGTCTTGTTGATCTGCACCCACAACGAGCCACACGAAACATACCCGCACTGTTTATCGATCAACACGCAAGACCCCACACCAAAACTCCTGCGGAACCTGATCGAAAAAGGAGTGGCACGCAAACTCTACCTAACAATCACTTTGGAAAAGGAGGTGAGACTCGAAGCGCTTGTGGACACAGGCTCCGATCTCACGCTCATATCGACTGAACTCTTTGAAAAACTTAAATTTGAAGCTCAAAAACAGAATCGAACTCTTAACTTCCACACTTGTGAGCTGAATGTGCAGTCATACAGCCAAAATGACATCCAACTAAGAAACGTAGCTCCCATTCACCTGGCAATCGGTCCTATGAGCCTAGTACACCCTGTCTACGTTTCACCAATGAACATTTATCCATTTCTCATAGGCAAGGACCTGCTGGATCGATTCGAGCCGTTACTGGACTTCAAACACCTGCAAATTTGGGCTCACGTGCGTGAACCCCTCCCCCTCCAGCCACGCATATCTGCTCAGCCAGACTGTCAGGTCACAGGGTTCACGGGAATTCCCTCAGCCAGACATGGCGACCCAGTAACAACAGCTGATCAGGGGTCAAGTTTACTACTCTGTACTTTCAAAACTAGCCAAGGCTCTGGTACCTACTGCCCCCAGGTCAGGACTGCCCTGCAACTGCAAGATATAACCACAACAGACATTATCCTAGCACTATAGGCAGACAACTCAGCCATCAGTCTCTCACTATTCAATGCAATCATTGACAATACACCGGACCTGCCTTATACCAGCAAACGCACACGTTTCCCTCTCAACGCACATCCATCTTCCATGATAGCTGCAAAAGGGATCTGTGCTTTGCAATTAAAGTGGAATAACCGGTGCCTGACCCATTACTTCCTGATCCTACCGGATCCGGTCCACGATGTCTACATCGGAGCAGACGTTTTGCTTTGTCTCAAAGCTCATGTGGACATGTTTAATGAAGTGGTATGGGCCCCATTGACTTTACAGCCACCTGTTCTCATCGATCATAAAAATCTGCTGTCAGGGCAGACCATCCCAGAAGTCTGCTCCCTAACCAAGGAACAAAGAACAGTAATACCAGTTTACACTAAAGGGGTCACTGTACGGCTCAACCTGCGACGTGGCCAAAGCTTAAACCACACGCTGGCTTTCTTCCAACCTTCACTCGAAGGTGAAGACCTCGGACTCACACTCGAAGCCACACCCCTCACAGAAGTGTAGTCTCGGGTAGTCTACATTCTGTTCAACAACTGCACAGCAACGGACATCAACATCCCCAGATCCTACAGGCTAGGATGGCTAGTGAGCCACGACTTTCATGACTTTGAACTTGTATTACCCGTCATCGGGCCCATCCCACCTGCACTGATACCTGAAGGGCACACTGACAATACAGTGTTCACAGTACCCTTCCAACTCATTGCCATCACATCGGTCATGTCAGTAGCCAAAGACCAAGTGTGCAGAACTGAGCTGACAGAGGACCAACACCTTGCAGTGTACACAGTCTCCCACCAGCCTGTCAGTGAGACTAACGCACCTGCTACACCTTTAAAAATCAACCCGACCGATGAAACACCGACAGAGGAGCCATATCAAGGCTTTGAATCTCAAGTGCAGCAAATTCTACAAGATGCTGATGCGCTTCAGGACGACGCAGACCGCCAAAGACTAAGACAAGTCCTTTACAAGTTCAAAGAATCCTTTGCCAAAGACTCGTTAGACTGTGGCCTTACCCACCTCCACATGGTGCGCATCCCCACGCATCCCGAGGCTCCTCCCACTTTCGTCAAGCAATACAAAATTCCCATTGCCTCGCACGAACCAGTGCAAGAAATCATCGAATCCATGCTTGAGAAAGGTGTCATCCGTCCATGTAACAGCACCTACTCTGCCCCCATCTGGCCCGTTCTCAAACCGAATGGGAAATGGCGGCCCACCATTGACTATCGAAAGCTGAATCAACAGGTGCCATTATCACGGTGGCCCATGACACACCTGGAACAGGAAAAACCCCGAATCAGAGGAGCCACCATCTTCTCTACACTCGATGTGGCCTCTGGATTCTGGACCATTCCAGTGCACCCAGAAGACCAACACAAGTTGGCATTCACATTTGGCAACCGACAGTTCACCTTCAACAGATGCCCGTTCGGGTATGCCAACTCACCAGCTGAGTTTAACATCTTCCTGAACAAAGCCTGCCCAGACGCCAGGATGAGAGGTAACCTGATTTATGTAGACGATGTTCTCATGAAGAGCACGACGGTGGCCGACCACCTGAAAGAAATAGACTATGTTTTGAACCAGTTATCCACTGCCGGCGCCAAAATAGCCCTCCACAAGGGACAGTGGTGTCGTAACAAGGTCAACTACGTGGGCCTGCTCATCGGACCCCATGGCATCGAACCACAATCAAACCGTATCCATGCCATTCAAAACATCAAGCTTCCCACTAACGTCTCTGAACTGCGAAGTTTTCTAGGGGTATGCAATTACTCTCGACAGTTCATCGAAAACTATTCAGACATCGTCAGGCCCCTCACAGCTCTGCTGAAAAAGGATTGCCCTTTCGTCTGGTCAGACGCTCAAGAACACGCCATGGCGGAACTAAAAAGACATTTATGCGCAGCTCCCTGTCTCGCATACACCGATCCTCAAAAAGAATTCTACCTGGAAGCTGGATTTACTGACCAATGTCTCAGTGCTGGCCTATACCAACGGCACGACCAAGACAAGAAGGTGGTCGCATATGCCAGCAAGACACTTCTCCCTCCAGAATGTAAATTCTCAGACTGCGAAAAAGCGTTGCTCTGTACAGTATGGGCCATACAGCGTTTCTCCAGCTACATTGGAGCACAGAAAGTCATAATAGACACTTGCCACCAGCCCGTAATGTTCCTCAACAGCCAACGCATCCGAGATGGCGTAGTAACCAATGCACGCATAGCCACGTGGTTAATGGCTCTCCAAGGACGTGATGTCGAGGCCCGATATGCACAAAATCACAAGTCAGCGTTGGGAAACGGCCTGGCTGCATGTCAAAACTGCTCTGACAACTCACCTGCTACGATGCTGAACACACCAGAGCCCCAACAGCCACCACTGACCTGTCACAGGTACTTTGACAGCAATGTGTGCAACGGCATGCCCACGGCTTACGTCGACGGATGCTCCTACAACCACGAGGGCATCCTGAAGGCAGGTGCAGGGGTACTGTGGGTTGACAACCACCCATGCCCACCACGACACTTCAAACTGGGCCCCCAATCATCACAATATGCAGAGGTAGCAGCAATTCTCATAACTCTGCAAATCGCAGCAGCCCATAACATCAGAGAACTTCTCATATGCACAGACTCTAACTATGCCAGACTCAGTTTTGTTTGCCATCTCCCAATCTGGAAACAAAACAGTTTCAAAACGGCAAACAACAAGCCTGTCAAACACCAACACCTGTTCCAGGAATGTGATAACATCACAACAACATACGATGTCACCGTGTACTGGAAGAAGGTCAAGGGACATTCTAAACTGCCAGGCCAAGACAAAGACTTTAATGACCACACCGATGCGCTTGCCAAAACTGGCGCCCTCCACGGTGAGCTGTGGTCTCCCCCAGACCCCTTACCCACCCCCGCTGTTGCGGCACTAACCCGCAGCAAACGGCCCTTTCCTCCTACGGCACCAGCTTCACAAATGCTATCGCTAACTCCGCAAATTTCCAACAACGATATTGCGGATATGCAAGCCACAGACACTGCCATAAAGACAATTCTTGACCACCTGTCTGACCCCGCCTGCCACCCGATCTCACCATCAGACATCGATGCTGACTCATACCTCAGACATCTACATAACTCCAGACATATGTTGCGTGTGCGGGACAACATTCTATGGTTTGGCACTGATGACACCACACCGCCTAGACTCGTGGTGCCACTTTGCCAAAGGGGGGTAATGCTAATGCATGCCCACAACACACCCTATGCTGGACACCACGGTACCAAAGCCACGTATGAGACACTTAGACAGGTGGCATACTGGCCAGGCATGCAACAAGATGTGGCAGAGTATGTGAGAGAATGCTTGGTCTGCTGTCAATTCCAACCATCAAACCCAAATCACAGAGCCCCACTGCAACGCAGAGGAATCACGTTCCCATGGTCAGACCTCCAAATTGACTGGGTAGGACCTCTGCCCAGGTCAACAAGAGGCAACAAGTACTTTCTCACGGTGGTGTGTCAGTTTACCAAGTGGGTAGAGTGTTTGCCAACACCTAACGACACTGCCCAGACAACGGCATATCTCCTGATGAACCACATCTTCTCCCGGTTCGGATTGCCACTAAGAGTCAACTCAGACAGAGGTACCCACTTCACTGCCGAGATCATGCAAAAGATCTGGAGATGTCTAGGGGTACAAGCTAAACTTCACATTAGTCAGCTTCCAATCGCGTCTGGTCAGGTAGAGAGATCGAATCGAACGGTGGTCCACATGGTAAGAAAGTACGTATCGGCTAATCAGAAAGACTGGGATGTGAAACTCCCCCTCGTGCTGATGGCCCTCCGAGCCACACCGCAGGAATCAACACAGGTGTCCCCGTTTGAACTCATGACCGGGCGGCAGATGACCCTGCCATTACACCTGTTGTATCAACCGGGAGACCACAACCTCGTCACCGCCTACACCACGTCCCAGTACCTGGACGAGCTCCATAAACACTTGAAAACAACTTTCGCTTTCGCCCAGCAACATCTGAAAACCAGCGCTGAAGGGCAGAAAGCACATTACAACCGAAAGGCATCACACCAGGAACTCAACATGGGCGACAAAGTCCTGTACTACAGTTTCGCCCTGCCAACCAAGGGGTTGTCAAAGAAGTTCCTGGCCCACTGGACGGGACCCTCACGAAATTGTGAACAAACTCTCCCCCGTTGCATACCAAATCCAGCTAAAACGGGGACAGAGAGAACCAGTTCTCAAATGGGTCCACCGCAATCAGATTAAAAGACATGTGGCCCCTAGTAGGGACAGACAGGAAGGGGCCAATGAAAACTAAAACTCAACCGCCGTCATCGCAGCGAAAAGATGTCCCACACAACCTGGGACAAACCTCGCTGACCTGTGCCTTCTCTCTTTCCCCTTCTCCTCCATACCCCTCTCTCTTGCCTGTAACAGAATGCTGCTGTGGATTGCAATCCTGTGCTTTCAGTCGACCAGAGGCCAGCCGCCAGCCGACATCATCTCACCAGGACCGGCCTCGGGCATTGTATTGAGGGATCAACCTGGACTGCTGATTACCAATTGCCGAACGCACACGCAGAAAGTGTACGTGCGACTCGACCCTCGAAATGTCTACCTTGCGCACTACCCAAGAACGGTAGCCCAGTACAGCTGGGCAGGTGCCTGATGGACAGAAACCGCCCTCAACCACGCCGAAGCCGATGTCGAGCACATGCTGAACCAACTCGAGAAGATGACCGTCACCCAAGCAGAATTGGGAGGACACAACAAACGTTCCAAGCGGTTCCTGGGAGCATTGCTCGGAGCTGCTGCCGCCGTAGGCACGCTGTTCAACATTGGCATGTCAAGTGTCAACGCCGTTAACATAGCCACGGTGCGACGGCACGTAGCCGAAATTCAGACGGAACTTCCACAGTTAAAAGAACAACTCAACACACAAAGAGCATCCCTGAAAACCATCGGCAAGACCCTGAGAGGAACCGTGACAATCCTCAACACTCATAGCGTCATGTTGAATCAAACTGTGAGCTCCATGAAACAGCTGTTCACAGTTTTCCAGAATGACTTTGCCCAGACACAGTTGGTCACGGCATTAATGACCGACATGCTCCGAGAAGTAAGATCCTCCATGGACAGCTTAGCCATGGGTAGGATCCCGCCATACCTGATACCCCTAAGCCTGGTGCAAACCGTGCTGGCTTCTGCCATAACAACACCCACGGACCCGATACAAATCCACCTTGCCTACTCTTTGGGCAGTGCCATTCCCCTGTATGTTGACCCTGCACAGCGAGAGGTAGGATTCCTATTGAGTTTACCCATCATAGAATCAAGCTGAATCTACCGACTCAAGGATATTGTCAACGTAGGATTTTAGCAGAGCAACACTTATTTCAAGGTACGGACACCCGAAGCGGTAGCGTACCACGACAGCAATACACAGCTGTACTTAGCCCCAAACCTGCACATGTGTACCCTCACCAAAGACATTCACTATCTCTGCCCAAGCAAACCATTCCTAAGAGACAACACTGATGGGATTTGCGGCCTGCAACATCTGGCCAGCGATACACGCTGCCCGGCAGATGCTAAACCTCGTAGCCAAGTCACTGAGACGCAAGCTGAGATCGTGGGGGATCGGTGGCTCGTTAACACTCCAGTTCGGGCGGCGACACTGACCTACGACCAGCACGACACCGCTACACGCGTCAACCTGCTGAACCAGACCATGTGGATTCAAGTCCCACGAGGAGCCATCCTCCACCTGGACGACCTAGCCTTGTATCACCTCCCGAGCGAAGAATACCAATCCGAACTAGAGATTCCACCCTTCTTTAAGGATCGCAACTTCACTTTCGATCCAGAACTGGAAAAATGGATTCAGGAAGGGGGGTCACAGATCATCGACATCGCACCCCTTGACACAGCCCTCCAAGCATTGTCCAGAATGCCCATCCTGAACGCTTCACCTGTCGTCCAAGCCTGGACCGCCGCCGACACTGCCGTGTGCATTTCAACGATCATCGGCCACGTCCTAACCTTGGGCCTGGCCTACGTCCTGTACCGACGACTCAACGAGATGCGAGCCTCAACAGCCAGGCTCACCCAAGCCATGTCCGGAGGGCTCCGTAGGGGCCCTCGGAAAGAAGACTCCCCGCTAGAGAATGCGGAAAACCTCATAGAGCTGAGCCCTCAGCCCTAACAATCATCTGCAGCATCCGACCTCCATGATTTACCTGCCACCTGACCAATGCGGTCGTGATGGTTCAACGAGGCCCACCCACACGGGTCCTGCCGAACCATCAAGGGGGGAATGTAGCAATAATCAGATGATCAGCGCAATCATGTGATTTTAATCAACTAGATTCTAATTAAGTAAACACTCCTCCATTCTTCAGATTGTGACAAAAACAGATGTCATGGGACTTTTTAAGTTACCGATTCACCCACGAAGCAAATGGTGCTTGGACTTAACTAGATTACCGATGCCAGAAGTGCCCCCGCGGCGTTTTTCGCTGATAAGTAATCACAGGGTCCTCTGTCTTACCACATGTGACTCAACAGGGGCGCCTCTCTGGCCGGAGATCCCGTGGTGTCCCCTCTGCACGACACCTCACAAACACAGACAACCTTGTGTAATGAACCACACTGGTCATTGTAATCCGGACTTAAAACTCATCAAATTCGAAGGACGCACACACATACACGGAACTGAAGACGATCAGGAGTCCAACGCGTGACTGACCACGCGACGAACTCTGAATACACACACACACACACACACACACAAAGAGACAATCATTCTGAACCACGTGTAGTTAAACGTAACTTTCAAATGTACAAATGTTTTCTGGTTGTGTTCAGGATTCCCTTGTGACCTAATTGATATAACTGTAAGCTTTTATGATATGTGATCAGTCTGACATTCGTTTAATCACGAAAAATCATGTATCTGCATTTTACTAGCCCTAGGAATGCCGCTAGTGGTATGATTGGAATCAGAGAAATCGAATAAGATCGAATCACTAACCCAAAATACAATATGAAGCATATTTTATTAATCCTAGTTTAGAAGTGTATTATTACTAAATTTGTAATATCTTATGCACATGATCCCGAAGGCGTGTACTTCGCGAACCACAAGGTTTGCCGACACGCCTCCTCCCAAACGATTGGATCAGACGCGAACGAAAGGCGTGTCTCGAGCGCCTTCAAAACCAGGAGCGCCATGTCTCCTCCGTGCTAGCGAGCAGTCCTACGCCAGAGAGAGATCCCAACTTCCCTGCGAACTCCAGCCCGGAGTTCCGCGTCGTTTTCCTACTTTGTTTTAATCTAAGTTCTTTCTTTTCTTGAGTTACCTCAGTTTGATAATTCTCCTTCGTTCAGTGTACTCGCGAATGAAACGAATTTTAAGATTAAGCATCTGTTGTACGAGCTGAAGAGATCGCAACATCTACCTCCGTCCGAACGAAACTCCAGACATCAGCCTGTTTCTTTTGTAACACAGCTACACCAACGGGACCATATCAAAGTAACGTACAATCTAAATTAAGTGCTGTTTAAGGTTGTCTAGATACGCCTAAGAAAGCCTTTGGGTCTCGTTTGAATTGTTTGAACTGATTTCTCTTTCTCTCTCTCTCTCTCTCTCTCTCTCTCTCTCTCTCTCTCTCTCTCTCTCTCTCTCTCACCCTCTAACTTTCTCTCTCCAATACTTCGTATTGCAATCATTTTCTGTTTCGTTGTAATTGTTTGTTTTTGTTATGCATATTTACTCCTGCGTGATTTAAGTAGTTTATGTAATCTTTAGTCTTGTTTTATTAAACTCTATAATCTTTTGAATTGAATCTGTCTTATTGTTCTATAAAGTTGAAGTCCCTGAAAATGCCGATCTTATGTTACAAAGCTCTACTTGATTTATATTAAAATATCTAAAGTGCCTTACACGAAATTATCATTTCTGGTGGCCACAGGAAGGGTATCTTTGATGTTTACAGCCTGGTAAACGAACGAGTGCATGATAAACTAAGTTTGAATCATACCAAAGTTTACCCTGATTGATCTGATTTTACCGACCTATATTAATAATTAATACGAGCAATCGTGTTAATGATTCATATACGGTGAGGTTTAACCTATTCCCTATTTGGGATAATCTAATTTGTGTATACGATAATGCATATTCATCTCATGAATATTATTCCCCCTTTGAGTTAAGAATTTCCCTACAAAAGTCATTATCGCTACATAATGTATTTGTAGAAAAAGTTTGATAGTCTTGGGTCCGTGTACTTTTGCGTCCATTCGTTTTTGCACAAATAAAAGTAGTTGCGAATGATGTATTATTCTGTATCTTTTCTGTATGACCAGAAATGATAGAGCTCTATTTTAAGTAGTTTCCACTGTTGATAGGAAAATGCAAGTGTCCGCGCCCGCGCCTCCGCCATGCAGTACGCGCTCCACACTCCGCACAAACACTTGGATATGGGTCAAAATCTTGTGTTTATTTATGATAATCTTAGCCCTGTATTATTATTGTCGAACCTATATTATGACTGACATTTGAATTGCTTTGTTCCTTTTTTTGATAAAAGCGGCTTCTAAATTTATGTAGCCTAAATGTACTAATAATAATAATGATAATTATTATTATTATTTGTGTTTATAATTATAACTATAAATGAGTTAGTAATGAAGACAGTAATATGTTAATCATAAAATAATTTATCAATGTTTTATTTTTATATAATAAAACCTAACCTTTTGTTTGTGTTATATTTCTTTTTTATTTGTGAAGTCTTTTTTTGCTTATTCTATTATACTGAGCTTTTTCCTCCCAAAAAATGGACTTTAAAAGTACAAGCCTAAATGTCGTTTTTTAGAAGATTCAAGAAATTATCCATTGTAAAAAATGAAGTTTAAACACAATGCAAAGCATCCCTCATAAACAGGTGGCCTGGTTGATTCATTGTGGGCACGATTTGTTAAACCGAGGGAACAGTTTAAGAATTCGTAAGTACAGTTTATAAACTGAGGGGACGGATTGCACAACCGTTGCCACGGATTGTTTTTTCCCCCACAAGAGACTTTCCGGGCTCCGTACTACAGGAATATAAAACCCAGTTGAATATAAAAAGTGCAATTCAAATGTTACTCCCACTCATCATCGGTAGCTGTCACAGTTGCTAGGCAAAAAAAAAACAATCATCCGTCATTTTTTAAAATAAAAATGCTGTAGTCACCGGCGCGCAATGACTTATGGGGTAGGATAGGCCACTAAGGATCCATTTATGAATCCTTCCTTTCACGGGGAAATGAAGGGTGCATTTGGCGTCGCTTTTGAATCAGGGTAGCCTTCGTCGTGCCGCGATGACGCAACCGGCCTTCGAATACGGCCTTCGAAGGGTGGAGAATTGAATTGGGACAGCCTTCATCGCGCCGCGGTGATGCAATCGGCCTTCAAATGCTGCCTTCGAACATGCAGACTTTGAATTGGGACAGCCTTCGTCGCTCCGCTGTGACGCAATCGGCCTTAAAATGCTGCCAATCAGCCTTCAAATACGGCCTTCGGAGGATGCAGCCTTCACATTGGGACACAGCCACTGTGAATTAACAGCGCTCAAAGTCAACACTCAGAGGCTGTGTTCCAAAGCACACTCTATACCCTCATTCACTATTCCCTACATTAGTTCACTAAAATAGTCCACTTGACTGAGTGAATGAAAACAAACGAGTGAATTCAGACACTGATGAACACCTGATAAGCAGAATCGTTGAAGGACAGAGAAACAAAAACAGAAAAAGAGTAAGAGATGAGCAGAACTGAATTCCAGCCACAATTGAAACCAGTTTTTTTTCAAGCCAGTATCTTTCATTCATGTACAGAAGTTCTTGTTGAGAATTAACAGAGGTTTTGATATTTTATTCAACATAATAAAGTCTGTCGTCACCATTATGGTGATCAGTGTTTGCTATTGTTGGACTCTTGACCCTTTACTTCATAATACTCATTTTTTTCTTGTTATTGTAACTGTGTTTTTGTAAAGTGCATTTGTTAGGGCAAGAAAAAGCCAAGATGAAGTTGATCAGGTGTTTTTGGCTGTTGTGACAATGCCATAGTCATTCTAGATGCGTTTGATTCACTGATCTCATTCTGTATCTAATCTTTAATTTTGCGTTTTTTATTTATTGATTATCGTAGCTCTGTGTTTCTACAGCATGAAATTCAGCAATGTTTCATTAACCCTCTGGGATCCAAGGTGTTTTTGGGGTCCTTGAGATGTTTTGACATGCCCTGACATTTGTGTTTTTTTCAGTTGCTTATAAACATATTAATAGCAAAGGTGTAATTACACTCTATTTAGCATAAACAGGGCTACATTAATATGTGAGCAAGATGTATGTACATGTTTGTATTTTTGAGAGAATATTGTTTATGCATGGTTATTGAAAAAACTAAATCTTAAAGTGTCTGAAATAAGGCCACAAAACACATACTAAATATGTGTCCACAAGACTTTTGACTAATGGGCATTGTTGCCTAGAGTTTTTGCTTCAAAATGATCTGAAAATCATCCTGCCTAATCATTTACACAAAACAATACATTGATTTAAATTTTATAAGACACCTTTTGTTTGGAATGGCAATATGCGTGGAGGCGTGTTCACACCTGAGAAGAAAAAGGCCGGATAATGTGCCACATACATAATGAGCTGCATATTAATTAGCCTCACACAGATGTGTCACAGGGTCCCAAAGAATGCAAGGACAAAAGAAATTATCTATATATACATATTTTACAATTAGAAATTGTAACCAATTACAAATAGGTTACAATTACAACAACAATTACAATTTTAACAATATTTCAAGTGTATTCTTTCTTTGTAAAAAGTATACATTTTATCATACGTATTAAAAAAGGTAAGGGTTCATTAGTTTGAATATTGGAACAAACACTATAATAACATCTTAGTTGATAATTCAATATACCTACTTTATTTTTGACAAAACATCATACTATAGTATATTTAACATGAGCAGAAATTGGTGAACAAAAGCTTAACTATTTAATGTGACAGTAGTCTTTTTTTACAGTCAAAACTTTATAATCTATCCAAAACTAATCACAAAATCTTGTCTAAACATTCATATTTAGTCTGTAACATATTGTGTATGATATATCAGCATATACATGTTAATTTGCAGTTTGTTGCTTATACAGACATTTTATTTCAACATATTTCAGTCTATTTTTACTCATCTTAGTAGGCTATAGCAATATAGTTTGGATGTGTTCATGTAAAAATAACATGTTTACTAATGTAGATGCGAGATGAACGGCACAGACACGCGCTGTACAAAGCGTGCGCGCGCCTGTGCCGTTCATTCATCATTTAGCCTACACACAGACACGCAATTCATATTTAAACAGTCTTTTTGCGGTTTATAGACACTATTCAATATCGCGATTAGAACAAAGCACTTAAGAATAAATGACTTACTACATCAGCTGGATCCGTTGCTCCTCAAAATGAAACTACCAGCACTTCTGGTACATTTTCCAGGGTTATTAGATAGTATTATTCCTCAAAGCGTAGGGATACGCTGTGTTCACAGCGGTAGTAAGAAACTTACTAAACACGATGTGTTTTATAATCCAGCTGGTGGGCGTTGGCATGTTTGCATGGCTTGCCTTAGATCATTTGCGTTTGAATACCGCACGCTCTCCGTGGGCGTGGCACATTAACGCGTAATGAGGTATAATGAGCTGGAAAGAAAAATACAGACATCTCTCTCTTTTCATACAGATTACATAAACTGAGAATATTTGTTTTTTTATATAAATTAATTAATTTAAAAGAAGAGAGTTCAAGCTTCATTATGGAAAAACACTCATGCCTGTATGACAAGTATTCGCTGAATTACAGTTAATTTTCGGACGCGTTTCAGAATGGACTTCACTGGCAGAGAGAAGGCAAAACTAGCATCATGTTTATTTTTCTTTATTTGACTAAAAGCACAATACTTTGTTTATATTGTGAGTAGACACAAAAAAATGGACACTTAACAGGATCGAATGATGTATAACACAAATATGTAAAATCAAAATCAACAGAGTATTTTGAGTCTCTTTTGCACTGATAAGAAAAAAAGCGAGACTATCGCGCCGGCGCGGTAGCCGACCTCAGAGGGTTAATAAATTATTTTGTTGGATATTCAAATCATATAGTGCATTAAACATTTTGACCTTCTTCATGACAAACACAGACATCAACAATCAGCATATTAATCTCAACAATGGTGACAATCAAAAGACTTATGTCGCGATGTATACTGGGTTATAGCAGAGCACACAAATCCCAGGATGTACTGCAGCTGAACCGTTGCCACCATTGTTGAGATTCATGTGCTGAATTTTGATATGTGTGTGTCTAAATGATGCTGTAGCTCAGTTTTTTTTTTTTTGGTGCATGATGAGTAAGTGATTGCTGCTGGAACTTTGATGCTGATGTTTCACAATGGTGCTAATATAAAATTTAAGTGTGTTAATAATGTAACACTTTTGATAAAGGATTGAACATTGGACGAGATCAGTGAATCAAGTCTCCTTAAAAAGTGCCTTAAAAATGTATAATACAGAATTATTTATCGCTTCCGAGTAGCCATGTGAATCGGAATTATCCCGATAACGTTTTATCTGTACAGAGGTAAAGGGAAGGGAAGGAGGCCTATACAGGGGAGAGACTAGTTGACACTTCAGCACTGCGTTGTTGTCGTGCCAGGCGCAGGTCCTTCATCAGATCTGGAGTGTGTGTGTGGTCAAGTCAAGTTGCTTTCACTCAGATATTAAAGCTACTTGCATGTAGTAGAGTCAAATTTGCTAGGGATGCATGCGGGCCCCATACTGAGCTCATGTACTTGTACTCGTACTCATAAAAATGCTCCGATACCAACAACCGATGCCAGGCAGCCGTGTACAGTGTACAGTTCAGTCCAGACAAAGAAACACTGACAACAGAGAGTATAATGGGGATAAAAAAAGAAGGCTGTCTATGAAGCAAATGTATCTAATTAGTAGAATATTAAATTAAATATGGTAATGCCTATATAGCTGTGGTGCGTGAGCTGATAAGTGAAAAACGCACATGGATTGAGTGTGCAGCGGCAAGTTTGTCGAGCGCATCACTTTTTCACAGACGTCAGTGGAAAGTTTGTAGTTCAGTCGGATGTCAATGGCAAAGACAGTAAAACGCGGCATGTAGCTTATTATTAACGTTAAATGATCAGCATTCAACAGAAGTGCTCTCTCTCTCTCTTTCTCTCTCTCTCTCAGCGCACGTGTCATTTGGATTAAAATTAAATCGTTTATGTAAAACATGAACTGTTTCCTGACTTATGTATAACGAATGTTTCCTTACAGGATGTTTGCAGGTCAAGAAATTCCATAAATGCAAACATCCAAAGCGCGCCCCCGAAAACCAGCGTCTCAGACAGTGTGAATACTGAATTGAATTCTCTTACCGTCTCGGTTACTAAAGTAACCTCGGTTCCCTGAGAAAAGAGAACGAGTATTGCGTAAGTAGCTTACGCTATTGCAAACACCGAGGTTACGTTAGTAACCGAGAAGTTCCCTTTCGAGAGGTCTCTCGTATTGTGTAAGTAGCTTACGCTAAGGGAACCCCATTCGAAACGCTGTGCGTGCTTAAACTTCGCTCCTCACTAAAGCCCAGGGGAAAAATCCCGGAGCCCATATAAGAGTAAAGTTATGAGTCCTAATAGAGGCCAAACCCATGTGGAGGCTTCTATAGGGAACCAAGAAATGGGCCTAGAGGGCCAATAATATGTCAAGTCAAGTCACCTTTATTTATATAGCGCTTTTTACAATAGAGATTGTTTCAAAGCCGCTTTACAGAGATAACAGGAAAATAATGTTGTAATAGTATTGTTAAATACAAAATGAAATGTCCCCAACTAAGCAAGCCGAAAGCCAATGGCGACAAAGGCGAAAAGGCAACAGTGGCAAGGAACCAAAACTCCATCAGGTGACAGAATGGAGATGTATGTATGAACTAGGACCAGATATATGCATTGGCCTTATAGTTATGTGCTTAACACTTATTATATTGAAAGAACCTTTGCTTGCAAAGCAGGAACTTCCAGGTTATAATATCTAATAAATGTGGACGGTGAGGCCCAGCTGGCCACCACACAGATATCTTCAAGTGGTATTCCACTCGACCATGCCCAAGATGAGGCCATGCCACTCGTGGAATGAGCTCTGATGCCTATGGGACAACGGAGGCACTTAGACTCATAAGCCAGCGAGATAGAATCAACTATCCAGTGTGATAATCTCTGTTTTGTAACCGCGAGCCCTTTGGAGCGGCCGCCAAAACATACGAAGAGCTGTTCTGACTACCTGAACAAGGCAAACGCTCCAAATAGACTCTGGCCTCGTTTACACTGCAGGTCTTGATGCCCAATTCTGATTTGTGGCCTATATCCGATTTTTTTGACCTTCTGTTTACACGTTCTTTTAATTGTGACCCATTTCCGTTTACACTTGACATACTATCTGAAACATCGCGCATGCTTAAAGGGGTTTTTTGTAAAGATGGACGAACACGAAATATGTTTGATGCTAGCTTTGTGATATATGTGAAGTTCGCCAAACATCACCATGATTTTGAAGTGAACGAGGATGAAAAGGGCCATCATTGCAGCCAGCACATGTGCTTCATTTATTGTGTGCGAGGGAGCTCTCAGGACTGCTGGGAACATACAACACGATCTCATGAAAGTGAGTATCAATACCATTTTATTTCTCGTGCCATTTCACGAGTTCACACTTACATACAATTAGAGGGGGTAAAGTATAATGCGTATTTGGCGTGCTGTCCGGGGGGAGGGCTCCGAGCTTGGAGTTCGGCCCGAACCCAGAGTACTCACCCCGTATGTAAAGTGGTTAGGACTAGAAGTCAATGAGGTGAGACTGCTGAGTCTATATATACACATTTTAATCATTGATTGTAGAGTGCTCTCCACTCGTGGTAATTATCTGAACGTGCTCCTCCCGAACTTTGTTAATAAAACATAATTTATATGGCAAAAATAGTTTTTGCGTGCATGATACGCACTGTAAACCCCTTGCGTAGGATTAGGGGTGTGTGGAGTGCATGCGTATTACACGCCATAAACTGCGTATCATATTCACGCGAAAACTGCGTATCATATGCAAGCATAAATTATTTTTGGCGTAAACGAGAAATAAAATTCATGCTATAGGTACGCACTTTCATGAGATTGTTGCGGGCTTTAACGAGGAGCAGTGGGTCCATGGCATAATGAGCAAGCCAACCTTTGATATGTTGTGTCGACGTGTGTCCACATTCCTCTCCTACGACGTTTCACAGATGCGCGTCAGGGTTTCTCTCCTCATTAAACCGCGGAGACGTAGCCTAATGCCACAGAATATCCGATTTGCCTGTTTACATGACAGTCGCATTGGCACATATCTGATTTATATCTGATTTATTTCCACATATGAACGAGGCCTGAAATCAATTTCAAAATATCCGAATGCATGCGTTTTTTTCCTGTTTACACTGTCATAGAACACATCCGATCTGTGTCAGTGAAATGTCACTAATATGAGCAAAACATCGGAATTGGGTCACGAACGAGGCCTCTGAGAGCCCTAACAGGGCGGAGTAAATTCGCATCTCTTTCATTCTCTGACGAGGGAAGAGCTGACAGTGAGATGACCTGTGCCCTGAACGGAGTCGAGAGCACTTTAGGAACATTCCCATGCCTTGGCTTAAGGACGACTCTGGAGTCGTTGTGCCCGAATTCAAGGCAGGAAGCGCTCACTGAAAGCACTTGCAAATCACCCACTCGCTTGACCGACGCTAGCGCCAGCGAGAGAGCAGTTTTGAGTGAAAGAGGCTTCAGGTCAGCGAGCTGAAGCTGCTCAAATGGGGCTCCTTTAATGGCCTCCAGGACCATGGAGAGGTCCCAGACAGGCACGGAGGGGCGTCGAGGTGGGTTTAACCCCCTGGGGTCGGCCTTTTTTTCTTATCAGTGCAAAAGAAACTCAAATAACTCTGTCGATTTTTGTCATACAGGCAAGTGTTATACATTTTTAAAAACTGTTAAATGTCTTCTTTTTTTGTGTACACTAATAATAAAAACAAAAAGTTGTGTTTTTCGTAAAATAAAGAAAAAAAACATGATGCACGTTCTGTCTTCTCTCTCAATGTGAAGTTCATTCTGAAACACGACAGAACATGATCTGTAACTTAGCCAATACTTGCCACCCACACATGAAAGTAATGTCTTTACAAAGCTTGAAGTCTCCTTTTTTAAATGAAGTAAATCATATCAAAAACAAATATTCTCGGTTTAAGAAATCCGTATGAAAGCAACGACATGTACAGTTTCTCCAGCCCGAGCTCATTAACTTTAATTTGACCACACCCCCACGCGCGCAGCTGTTCTCATTCAAATGATCCACGTGAAGGAACGCAGAGCTGTTAACGCCCTCATCAGCTCGAAACAAAGAATCAGCGACAGCGACTCCAGTATTTCTCTACTTTTCATCAGTTTGGAAGACTGTTTGTGCTGTGGATTTACCTTGGATTTACCTAAGAAGGACACATTTTTATTATGAGAACAATTTTTAAGGTAAGAGACATAATATTAAGTGTTTTATTGTTGCATAAACATTGTAGCTACTAAACTCAAACTGGTGCCAGCCTAAAATGTTATGAAATGAGATACAAGTAGGCCTATGCTAGTATGAGTGTTTATTCTAATATGGTGAATATTTTAATGTTTAGACCTGTGTTTACTGTTAAATACTGTGTTTGTGGATATCTGCTCAAACGTAGATGTATAATGTAACAACAATGTTTCATAGTTTGGAGCGGCTCGATCGCTGCACGCGCTGAGTTTGGGTCTGAGTCACGCTGTGTGTTTGAAAAGCAAAACACGCCACACATTAGGCTTCACGACAAACTCATCTCATTTCATAACGAATAGAAATATTTGAAGTAACATATGATAAACAATATATGTTTGTCTAGTGTAGTGTTACTGAAAAGTGTTCATTTTTAACGATTTATAGGCTGCCTGCTATCTAGGCTATTGTTATTATTTTATGCAGCCCTACACATGCCTATATACAAGGCACAATAAACTAGGTGTTCCTATATTATTTACAAAATACATATACATATATACACTGCCGTTCAAAAGTTTGGGGTCGGTAAGATTTTTAATGTTTTTAAAAGAAGTCACTTATGCTCACCAAGGCTGTATTTATTTGGTTAAAAATACAAAACAAACCCAGTAATATTGTGAAATATTATTTCAATGTAAATCATCTGTTTTCTATGTGAATATATAGTAAAAAGCGTAATTTATTCCTGTGATCAAAGCTGAATTTTCAGCATCATTACTCCAGTCTTCAGTGTCACATGATCCTTCAGAAATCAGTATAATATGACGATTTGATGCTCAAGAAACATTTATGATTATTATCAATGTTGAAAACAGTTGTGTACCTTTTTTTTTAATTCTTTGATGAACATAAAGTTAA
Organism: Gila orcuttii; assembly: GCA_026230005.1. Taxonomy (NCBI): domain Eukaryota; kingdom Metazoa; phylum Chordata; class Actinopteri; order Cypriniformes; family Leuciscidae; genus Gila; species Gila orcuttii. The sequence goes on along the minus strand of JAPDVR010000021.1, from coordinate 41,058,144 downwards.
AAACAACAGCATTTATTTGAAATAGAATCTTTTGTAACATTATAAATGTCTTTACAGTCACTTTTTATCAATTTAATTCCTCCTTGAATAAAAGTATTGATCCATTTTATTTATTCCTGGATCACTGGATGAGTCCTGCTGACTTCAACATTCACATGAGTCTCTGTACATGAACATGGTAAAATGAAAAGTCAAACACCTTGGAGATGACAGGTATGTAGGCTACTATGTTTCAGGAATGGCACAAAGGTGTGTGACTGTTTAAGTCTTTGTCTTTACATCAGTGTGTTTACTAATGTGCTTTTTGTCCTTTGTTGTGTATCTTTGGATTATGTTGTGTTGTAAATAAATCCAGACAATCTAAAAGCCATTCTTTATTTAATTTCTCCTCATTCTTTGTGCAAGGCTTCTCATGATGATAGGGCCTGATAGCCCCTAATATGGCCATTATGGGAGGGTCTTTGTCTTTCTCAGGTGTAAAACGCATTCATATTAATGAGAGATTCATGCCTCCTCGCATAAAGCTTTCTCACACAAAACACGTTATACAAATTTTAAATCAATATATTGTCTTATCTAAATGAGTATGCAGGATGATTTTCACATAGTTTTGGAGCAAATATTCTAGGCTACGTGATACACTTTTCAAAAGTCTTGTGAAGAAATAATCACTATGGGTTTTATGACCTTATTTCAGTGACATTTGTTTTTTGTTTTTTCACAAACCACGCATAAACATTATTATCTTAAAAATACAAACATGTACATACATGTTGCTCACATATTACGGTAGCCCCGTTTGTGCTATATAGAGTGAATTTACACCTTTGCCATTAACATGTTTATAAATAACTGAAAAAAGCACAAATGTCAGAGCATGTCAGAACACCTCCAGGACCCAGAAAACACCTCAGACCTCAGAGGGATAACCTTCTGGCCCCCTTGAGGAAGCGCACGAGCAGTTCGCTTCTTCCCAGTGATTTCCCAGCCACATGAGCATGAAATACTGCTATGGCTGCCACATATACTTTGAGTTTAGACGGCAGAACGCCCTGCGTCCACAAGCTCTTGTAAAAAAGGAGAGCACCTTCGGCACTCCGCATGAGTAGGGGTAGTCGAGGTAGTTCAGCACTCGCAGAGAGCTGTACACAGCAAAATCCCCAGTGTTAAATTAACACTGCTCTGTGTTTATATGAGTCCACACATAGAGTGTTATATGCCATAGCTGTGCACAAGGCAACCCGCGTTCAGTCTCAGCTCGAGGTTCAGGCTTATTTGTTCATCAATGACATCATCAGCGACTAGTCGACGTCGACTCGACTTTAATCACATAAATGTTGACTGAAGAAAAATCTGAAGTCGTTCAGCCCCTAGCTTAAGTTGTCATTGTTACACAAATTATTATTTAGTCATATTAATTAACAACATGAACTTACTATCCACCTCTTTTTTCAGTGTGAACTTAAGCTATTTCATGTGAAAGTGCAAGACTTTATATTCATTAGCTGCCATTATAGGTAAAGAACTAAAAAAATAAAGTGCAGTAAAAGGCAAATCTATTCGTCTACAAGCCAGTGTATTAAATTAAAATAATATGATAAGTATATAGTATTAAAAATAAGGTGGATAGGGTTATGGTTATAGAGCTAGGTAATGTACTTTTATTACTAAAGTAAGTATATATCACATGTGTATAAAGGACAGTGTGTGTCTTACCCTCGACTGTGACGGCGTATTGATGGCTGACGTAGCCCTGGCTGTTTGTGGCATTGCAGACGTACTCGCCATCATCCGTCTCCAACACGCTCTCAATCTGAAGCCAGCGGCCATAGTGCAGCTTGCGCACACGGCTGGGAGAGAGAGGTCTGTCCACCTGTTTCCACTGCACTTCTGGAGTCGGTCTTAATCAGAGGAAGCAATAGTTGTTAGTTATCAAAGTGATCCTTAAAGACTTCTTGCTAGTTCAAGTTAAATGATCCTATATTCTGAGAGATATGAGCCTACTGAGCCCTTTCCAATGGTAGGAAAGGTAAGAAGAATTAAGATCTACAAGCTCCATTAATACTAATAATCTACTTCTATTCTTCTAATAATAATTCACAAGAACAATTAATAAATATAGCTGCGAGCAGCGATGACGGGCCCAAGCCGGTGGCACCGCAACCGCAACTTGGGCGGTGCCGCCGGCTTTGGCCCTTTCATCGCGCTTGCAGCTATATTTATATATATATATATATATATATATATATATATATATATATATATATATATATATATATATATATATATATATATATATATATATATATGAACCCAAGAACCAATATATATATATTCCAAGCAATAATTTGCTTGGAAATATCACAGTGGAGCGGTGCTTACGCTGAATGGTACAGATTGTACTACTGAATATTTAAACAGAGCAGTGTAATTATTATATGTTAGGTTGACTATAATGAACAGGCTGCGATGTCAAGATTGCAATGCTGGAATGCACAATATGTGTGTGTGTGTGTGTGTGTGTGTGTGTGTGTGTGTGTGTGTGTGTGTGTGTGTGTGTGTGTGTGACACGATCAAACAATGGAGACATAAAAACATAATCCGTCATTTTGTTCATACAGGGCATCATTCAAACTGCAAAGTGTTTACTTATATTTGTGTACACTTGCAATAAAACACAACATTGTGCTTTTTTCAAACTAAACTCTTGTCAAACTGTAACCTACAACTGTCACCCAACCAAAATCTCTCTCTCACACACACACACACACTGTTTAAAAGCAAAAAAATATTTATCCAACCTAATTTAAAAACAGTCTGTCGGTGTCATCTTTTGGACATTCATCATATTGCATTGGTTTTCATTTCTTGTCTTCAAACAGAGCACTAATCTGTTCATTTTGAAGTTGCACATGCTACATTGTTTAAAAAATAAAAATAAAATGTGTTTTTAGTGGTAGTATTATTTTATACAGAAATAAATAATTTATAATTCAGATGAGAATAAAGTTAGTGTTAGTTAAAATTTTAAGGAAAACAAATATATTGATATTTGCGCAGCACACAAAAAAGAAACTCAGTTAACAATACACTGCCAGAAAATTAAAAATATGGAGTTTTTATGTTTAACATGATACAGTTAAGCAACCTCACATAACCAGTGCTCTTTATTGAATACCATCACGATTGAAACTGTGACATTGATTTGATACAACAGTTCAATAAACAATTACAATTAAGTCACTTACATTTTAGATGCAATATTGACTGTTTTTGTTCTGTTTCAGCAGCGAAAATTGTTAAACAAAGATCACAGCAGAACCATCGCGCATCTCACAGCAACGTGTTTTCTCATTACTGAATGATTCAGCATTTTGAACGAATCGGTTGACTCAAAGATTCAATGATCAATCCATAAACCTCTGTCTCATTCATGAATGACTTAGTTGTTCGAATGAATCGTTTGAACGAATGAATCAATGACTCGCTCATTAAGACGGTTGCCTGGCGACACCTAAAGGCGGATTAGTGTTATGTTTAAAAGTATCATTCTTTCCAACGATTATTAAAGGTGCTCAAAGCGATGTCACGCGTTTTTTAGGCCAAAACATTTTTTGTCACATACAACAAACATCTCCTCACTATCCGCTAGCTGCCTGTCCCCTGAACACACTGTAAAAAAACACGGTCTCTGCAGACACCTCAGGCTCCACAAACAGCAACAAAAACAAACTGGGCTTACCCGCACTACGAAACATAACAAACTGTTCCAGCCAATAACCGATAAGAAGGGTTTGGGGGGTTAGTGCGCGGATAAGGAGGAGGGAGGGTCTAGCTAGCCTTTGTTTTGTTTGACAATACTTTAAACGTCAACAAGAAGTGATGTCACCCGACATCGCTTTGAGCACCTTTAATTAACTTATATTTAAAACAATCTCATAACATTATTTAATGCATTGTTATTTTTCAGTGTAAAAGATTTAATTTGATCAGCCCTACCTAGGGTAACAGCCCTATAGTGTCTTACTATTCTAATTGAATCTATTGATCAAATTTAGAAATAAAAAATGAAAGATGAAGCATACATTTAATAAGACTAGACTGTGGTGTGCCCTGCTGATATTACAATATGCAGATTTAAATATATCATTGCCCCCCACTGTGGATTTGATTAATCAAATTTCATTAATCACGAGAGTGAAGAGCTGACTGAAAAGATGATGACAGAATATTTTGTGTAAAAGCACCTATTTAAGCGAATCTGTCACTGTACTCTTTTGCTGTTGAGTTTTACATGAAGAATAATTGAACTCACAATTCAAGCAATCGGCCCCCGAAATGGAGCTAATTCTAAAATGAAACTAAAAGGTTCACGGCTACACGGGCATTCATAACGGTGCGAGCAAGCGAGCAGAACAGAGTGGACGTTTTTTAGTTCATTCATTCCTACTTCCATAGGAATTTATTCGAGCACTCTGCGAGCGCCACCATGATCAATGTCCGTGCGGACGTCCGTATTATACTTTCACTTTTATATTAGCGATCGCTGGTGTCACATGTTGATTAATCGGGATCCGGGGGGAATATATTTTCATATAAATGCAATAGGCCTACCTGAGTTTTATGTACTATTTTGATATCATTTCAGACACAAGAGGGCAGTATAGCCCTATGTATGATTTTTGTTTTGTTTTTGTTTAACCAAATAGCACTAAATAGACTGTTTTTAACTTTTTCATACTTCTTGAGTTGAAAAAACAGAATAAAATGGGTTTAGTTCTAATATTTGTATAATTTTATATAAAAATAAATGGTGTATAATTGCATTTTTAGAAGATATGAGACGTTTCCTGATTCTTTTTTTGACATGCCTTTGTTGGTCGGAGCTAATGACTGTACATTAGAAAGTTGTCCGGCTTGACGAGAACAATATACATGCCGAGTTTTGTAACTGTAAGTAAAACGGACAAAGTTATAACTGTCATTTTGTTTCTCTTTTCTCGCCATAAATTCTTCTGGGGGGCATTTAAAGACATTTAAAGTGTCTAACATTTAAAGTGTCTAAATACATTAATACACTAAATACACTAAATACACTAAAGACATTTAAAGTGTCTAACATTTAAAGTGTCTAAATACATTAATACACTAAATACACTAAATACACTAAAGACATTTAAAGTGTCTAAATACATTAAATGTGTAAACTAATGTAAACATGTTCATATACGTAACATTAAAATGTTATTATATTATTTGTTAAAGCTAACATTCTAATAATTAGCTTTAAAACATATGAAAATCAGAATTCCTATATTAATGCTAGTGTATTAATAATCAGAAGTGCATTACAGCAGATTGTAAAGCAGATTTCAATCAAACAATGTGTGCAGTAGTGGTGGTTTGTTTAAACCCAGCAGACATGATAAGAGATTGGCTGAACACTCACAGGCCCTCTGGGATACACTCTAGAGTCAGCGTTTGGCCCCTGAGCACCAGATAAGAGCTGTGGGATCCTGTGGGCTGGAGCAGCTGGGGCCGCCGGCTCTTCACTACTGAATTTGCTGTGAAAACAGGAGAACACCATTCAATCCCACAACTAAGTTTAATTTCAAAAGGCTCCCAAAGAAATGGAAACTTCAACACGTTTCATGTCTTATTGTCTGTTTTTGCCACAATTATTTAAACAAGTGTAAAGTAAGTAAGATTCAAGAGCATTAGTGAGGCAAAGTACTGGGCAATGAGGCCTGGTCTGAAGTCGGCCTTCCAGTTCCAGTTCTGAAGATCAGGTCTGGGCTTCGTGAAAACTAGAGATTGTACTTTTTTGTATCCCTGCTCATGGACAGTTGAAAAAGAAACTGTACTGGCCATCGGGAGACGCAGGACTAAAGCTTGGACCTCCATGAATTCAGAACAAATCTTCTCTGTAAATATGTTAAGTCCTTTAAATTAAATAAAAAAGTTCAAGAATTAAGATATCAGTAGTGTTGAGGGTAGTGAGTTACATAATGAGTTACTTTTTTCAAGTAACTAGTAAGGTAACACATTACTTTTAAATTTACAACAAAATATCTGAGTTCCCTTTCGAGAGGTCTCCCATATTGCGTAAGTTAGCTTACGCTATGGGAAAACTCCTTTTCTGGAGAGTATTGAAGCCAAATTTTAAAACCCAGTGCAGTTGCACAGCAGACATATAGCTGAGCATTTAGCACGCTCATTGGCTGAACTGCGGCAACTGCACGAACCTATGACGAGTCGGCTAAGATGCGCAAACCAATCCGGTTGCTTCACACCAGAGCGCGTCAGTGCCCGCCAGTATGGGCGTGGCTTATAGCTATATAAGCCCCCATTTTCGCCATAGAATTCAGATTTAATCACCTTCAGCAAGTTCCATTTCGGTGACCTCCGGTTTGAGAAGCCTTCACCGCCACAGTCGACTGGACGCCACCTTCAACTCGCTGTTTTGCTGTGGCATCCGGCACTAGAGCTTAGATCGGGCCCAAAAAATCAAGCCCGACCCGACCCGAGCCCGTGCACGTTGTGTCCGAGCCCGGCCCGGCCCGACACATTAACTGTAATTATGATCCCGAGCCCGATTTAAACCCGACCATTTTTAATACGTGGGCCGTTATAACCAGGGGCGACGACAGATCATTTTTTAACGCAGGTGCTGAATGGGTGCTAGACCATTGGGGAGCTGCGCAATTTTATATATATAGCCTATATTATATAAATACTATTAATAAATGTGCAAAAATTGGCCACTTCATATTTAATATTCAATTATTTTAATTATCACAATGATAGTTTTAATGTTATTAAATTGAACAAGCAACATTCAGCATTCAATCAAATATTCTTAAAGAGCAACCTGCACACCATAACCAAATACCTCTTGCTATGGACTCAGCTCAACCTGCGCCCGCTGAGAGCGGCGCACGTGCCAGGCATTCTGAACCAGGGTGCAGATATGCTATCCAGAGACAATATTCCCCCGGGGGAATGGTCTCTTCACCCGCAAACGGTTCAGCTGGTATGGAGCATCTTCGGCGAGGCAGAGGTCGACCTCTTCGCCTCAGAAGACAACGCTCGTTGCCAAGCATTTTTCTCCAAAGACAGGGACGTGCTGGCCTAGAACTGGCCAAGCCATCCGCGGTATGCATTCCCGCCGGTCACGCTGCAACCTCAGGTCATCGAACGGATCAGGGAGAGTAAGTGTGCAGTGCTCTTGGTAGCCCCGTTCTGGAGGAACCAGCTATGGTTCTCCGAGTTGACTCAGCTGCTGGAATCAGCCCCATGGCCGATACGCAGGCGAACGGGACGATCTGACATCCCCGTCCTTTGGCCCCTCAACGGGTATCCGGGAACCTTCCGGAAAGGGTGCTAAATACCATTTCTGAAGCAAGAGCGCCTTCAACCAGGCGTTTTTATGCTCTAAAATGGTCAGCGTTCTCCGGCTGCTGCACAGCACAGAGCCTGGACCCCTACTCATGTGGAGTGACAAGGGTACTTTCCTTTCTACAAGAGCTTTTGGACGTGGGTCACACCCCCTCCACGCTCAAAGTATATGTGGCGGCCATAGCAGCATTTCACGCTCATGTGGTCGGGCAATCACTGGGAAGAAACAACCTAGTCGTGCGCTTCCTCAAGGGGGCCAGAAGGCTAAAACCGCCTCGACCCCCCTCTATACCTATTTGGGACCTTTTCCAAGGCACGGGTATGTTCCTAAAGTGCTCTCGACTCGTGCAAATAATTTTGCTGTCAGCTCTTCCCTCGTCAGAAGACGAAAGAGACGCGAATCTACTCTGCCCTGTGAGGGCTCTCAGAGTCTGTTTGCCCCCTTCAAGCAGTCAGAACAGCTCTTCATATGCTGCGGTGGCCGCACCAGAGGCCTCACGGTCACATAGCAGAGACTGTCACTTTGGATAGTTGATGCTATCTCGCTGGCTTATGAGTCTAAGGGCCTCCGTTGACCCATAGGCATCAGAGCTCATTCCATGAGAGGCATGGCCTCGTCATGGGCATGGTTGAGTGGAATACCAATTGAAGATATTTGTGCGGCGGCTGGCTGGGCCTCACCGTCCACATATATGAGGTTTTATAACCTGGAAATTCCCGCTTTGCAAGCAAGGGTTCTTTCCGTATAAATAAAGTGTCTAAGCACGATTTCCACAACTATAAGGCCCGATGTCTGTCTGGTCCTGGATAAACCTGAACTACAGTTCTATACACAATATAAAGAAGGAGCTTGGCCCTATATAAGGCCCATACCTATATTTCCCTATATGAGGCTCATTACTAATCTGGCCTCTATTAGGACTCATAACTTTACTCCTCTATGAGCCTCGGGTGCGTGGCCCTAGGCTATAGTATGGGGTGAAGTTTTTAAGCACGCACAACGTTTTGAAAGGGGTTCCCATAGCATAAGCTAACTTACGCAATACGAGAGGAGACCTCTCGAAAGGGAACGAGTAGGGAATTCTTGAGAGTTTTAACCTGAATTCTATGGCGAAAATGGGGGCTATAAGCCACGCCCATACTGGCGGGCTCTGACGCGAAGCGACCTGATTGGTTCTTAGCCATCTTAGCCGACTCGCCATAGGTTGCCTCAGCGCGAGCCAATGAGCGCGCTAGACGCTCAGCTATATGTCTGTTGATGCACTGGGTTTTAAAAATTTGGCTTCAATATTCTCGAGAAAAGGAGTTTTCCCATAGCGTAAGCTAACTTACGCAATACTCGTTCCCTACTCTCAGGGAACCGAGGTTATGTTAGTAACTGAGACGTTATATTTTCAAATAAGTAACTCAAGTTACTTTGTTTTCCCATGTATAGACTAACAGACTCCTGTCCTCATGTTGAGAGAATCGTGATTGAGTGCAGCAGATGCGTTCCATGTGAACATGATGGTTATTGTAGGTCTAGACCAGTGGTTCCCAACCTTTTTTTGTCTGAGACCCCCATTTTCCCAAGAAAATATTTTAGGGCCCCCTTCACATTTAATGATATTATCGCTCTTGTAAGCTTGCAGCAAGGATGACAAAATATGTTGTTTTCAAACAAACGGTATGTTTACTACAACCAGATATGTTTATGCACAAATAATAGCCTATAATATTGAAAATACAATAACAAAAACATCAGTAGGCCCTTTGTAATTTAAAAATGTAAGCCTAGGAGAAGCCTATATTGGCCCTTTTTGAAATGCAAAAACAAAAATATTCACACTGGTGTGTAGGTAAAAAAAAGAAAGAATAGTTTATTACTAAATGACTGCTGTCTGGGGCCTCAATACTTGCAAGTTATTTGTGAGGCTTTATTTTTTATGTTTTTGGCGCTTTAGCGAGCGATAATAAACTTGCGTTTATTAACAGAAAAATGCGTCTTTTCGGAAGAACATTGTAGCCGGAACTACTTCTCTCTGTGTACTTCTATGACGAGTCACGCAGGTACTGGGCTACTCCGCAGCGGCAGCGATCCGAACCAGTGTAAAATAGTCCCAATGTAAACACTTATTATAGGTGTACCATAGTGGTTCAGGATAAGACAAAAACACGGATTGATGGATTAATGATGTACTCGCTCATATACATTTTGAACAGAAAAAAGTTAAGGACTTTTATTTAATGCTCATTGCTCAAAACTTTTCAAAATATGACGCGACCCCCCACAGAGCTCGCTGAGGCCCCCTTGTGGGCCGCGACCCCCCTGTTGGGAACCGATGGTCTAGACTAAATGTGAGCATTTACTCATCTCACTTGCACAAAAAACAGATTAAGTGTTCCTTAAAATGAATAAAAACTGTGAAACGCAAACTCTGAATATTACACAAACCTGTAGTAATTAAATGTTAAATAACACAAATATATTTTATGTATTTAATCTCACTTTATCAACCAATGTCTTTGCTGCTGACCTTCAATGATCCAATTCAACCATACAAATAAGCAAAAATTATTTTAAACATCAAATTTGTTATATTAAACATCACAATTTGTTTGGTTTTACTTTTGTAGTAAGAGTGTTGAACTTTATTCACCTGCGTCCTATTCTTCTGCGATCCAGAATGGCAGCACAGCTGAAAGTGTTTTTTAATAAGCTGCACCCTCTACTGTACAAGAGTGAATTCGCATTTCCTCCAGCCTGAGACTTATTCATTTCACTTCTGGTGTGAAAGGGCCTTTACATTTGCCAAAAATAGAAATGTTTAAGTCATTAAAAAACAAGCACGCCCAGCCCAGGTGAGAAAATCAACGCAAAACTAACACATTACTTTACATAAAAAGTAACTAAGTAACGCAGACACTTTTTTAAGGAGTAGGCTAATGCAATATTGTAAACATTACTTTTAAAAGTAACTTTCTCCAACACTGGATATCAGTAAGTCTTTCGGAATTATATTTGTGTTAATGGTGTTTTTACAGATGTATAGCAGTTAGCAGTATATTTATGCTTAACTGTCAATTCTATGACAAATATATGCAATATAAATTTTGGTAAATCTCAGACTGTGTTTTAGTCAATAATAATAATTCTGTCCTTTGGTAATTGATTTTATTTTAAATTCAATTTAAAGGTGCACTGTGTAATTTTAGCGACATCTAGTGGTGAGGTTGCGAATTGCAACCAACAGAAGTTAGGTGGCCGACAGGAAGTGATGTCGTCGTCTGAGACAGCAGATAGTAGCCAGTTCAGCAATGAGGTTTCTTTTCAAAGATAAATTAAGAAATTAGGTTTACTTAATTATTCAGTTTGACGATATGTTATTGCGACTATTATTGTTACTTGTTCATCATTGTGTCAGTGTTTTATTCTCTGACTTTAGCTAGCTTCTTTGCATGAAGAACAACATAGTGATGAAACGCGTTAGTCCGTTTTGGCCCTCTGTAGAAACCTGTTACATTGAAACATTTCAATGCAAGGGGACCCATTTTCAAGGGGAGAAATGGCTCATACAAAGGTAATACAAACATAACGGTTCATTATGTAAGGTCTTTATACACCACTGAAAACATAGTTATGTATATGATATTGCATTTCTGTCGACAGATCCTCCTAAATATTACACAATGCACCTTTAAAGGCCCTAATCCTCACCCAACTCTGTCTCAAATCATTGACAATCAGCGTACGGGCCAGATTTAGTTCCATCCCGCCCTGTGTCCTGAAGATACCTGAGAAATTTGGGGTCAGCAGCTGACTTTTTTATTTGTGTTACACTGAGAACAATGATGCCATTTCTGGTCTGCCATATTGACTGTCTGCAGTGAATTGCATTTGAGAAAGAACTTTTCCAAACTCCTCCTACAGTCTTCATCAGATCTTCACAAAATTTGGCTCAAATCATTTTCAGACCATGCTGGGCAAAAGTTATCACGTCGTTCTCATGTAATGCATCAACAAATTGAATTAAAAAGATTTAATAAATAGGTTGTACCTGAATAATACCCTATATCCCACATAGCAATATTGTGGCGTTCCAGATCCGGCCCACATCTGGCACACGTGGAAAGATGATCTGGCCCACATCCAGTGTGGAATGACGGCCCTTGGGTGGCTCACTCCTGTTTGCCAGATCTGGGCCACAAGCAGGCCATAGCAATGCCACATGTCAGCCAAGAGCAAAGAAATAAACCAGAACTGGACCTTATCTGTGCCACAAAATCTGTGTATATTAAATATGGAGTCATCTCAGCCTTAATAAGCCTGTTAACAAGCAGAATCACTGAAGGTAAGAAGAGAACAGAAAAAGAGACGAGCAGAAACACAAGAACTACAACTGACTTCAGACACAGTCTTAGTAGTCCAGTCATTTTATGAAAAAAGGTTGAACAAATTGCAACAGAAGCAAACTCAACTGATTTTGTATCCTCAATATGTCCTGAGTAAGGAAAAAAAAGCCCCGAAGAATCCCATTAGGGGAAAGTTTCGAAAAAGACCCAAATATAGCCTATTCATACGCATATTCATTCTCTTTCTCACGTGAATAGGGTAAAAATTTTAACCTTTAAATATCAGGATGAAAATTACTGAGTTGATTACTTACATCAAGACAAACAAAAAATGTATTACAAGTTTTTTTAAATTGTTTGTTAACATGGACAAACGGTGCATAATCTAATTACATATGTGCTTATATTGCATAAATACCACAACAAATCTAAACATTGGGTATAGCAGGTGAAAATGTCTTGTTGAAACTTGTTGACATATAACAGTAAAATACTTAATGTTAAGGTCTGAATGGAACACATTTAGGCTACCCATGAACATTAATACATAGAGGCAGGAAGAAGTACTTTAGAAACCAGCCTTTATTAATTATTATTAGATGGGGTTTGGGGCTGGGTCAGTGGGACTGTTTCTGGGGGATAAATCTGAGGGAAGAACAGGAGACATGGATAAGGACTCGGAGAATGCAGAAGACAAAAGGTAGGTAAAATAAAAAGTGTCTGGATCAAAAAATTTAGTTACGTACACAATGCACTCAATGCCTGCAATAATAATTAATAAAGGCTGGTTTCTAGAGTTCTTCTTCCTGCCTCTATGTATTAATGTTCATGGGTAGCCTAAATGTGTTCCATTCAGACCTTAACATTAAGTCTTTTACTGTTATATGTCAACAAGATTCAACAAGACATTTTCACCTGCTATACCCAATGTTTAGATTTGTTGTGGTATTTATGCAAATTAGCACATATGCAATTAGATTATGCACCGTTTGTCCATGTTAACAAACAATTTGAAAAAACTTGTTATACATTTTTTGTTTGTCTTGATGTAAGTAATCAACCCAGTAATTTTTATGGTGATATTTAAAGGTTAAAAGTTTTACCCTATTCACGTGAGAAAAATAATGAATAGGCGAATGAATAGATTATATTTGGGTCTTTTTCGAAACTTTCCCCTAATGGGATTCTTCTGGGCTTTTTTTTCCTTACTCAGGTAACACAGTCTCATCCCAAGACGTCATATGACTGACGCTTTTGACCATACGTCAACATCCAACGTTTTAGGGTACCCTTTAACGTCAGTTAGATGACGATCCTAGGGCGTCATATGACTGACGCTTTACCTTTAGCGTCAGTTAGATGACGCGGGTAGGTTTAGATCTGGGGTAAGGTTAGGATTAGATAGCGTCATCTAACTGACATTAAAGGGTACCCTAAAACGTCGGATGTTGACGTATGGTCAAAAGCGTCAGTCATATGACGTCTTGGGATGTGACTGGGCTGACTCAGGACATATTGAGGATACAAAATCAGTTGAGTTTGCTTCTGTTGCAATTTGTTCAAGGTTGACCCCCATTTTGGCTTAAAATGACTGGACTATAGATGAAATCAACTGAAGAGAAAAGAAGACATTAAATATCTGAAGATCTCAGCAGAGGAGGATTAAACAACTCCACAATCAGCATTACCAGCTTCACTTATTATTAACCAGACTGACTTTATTTCTGTCAGACGTCTATAAAAGTTTTATTGAGAATTAACAGGGGTTTAACTCTGTTTTTCATTTAAAGTCACCATAACGGTGATTAGTGTTTCCATTAGTTGGTCTCTAATCTCGTATTTTATCTTTTGTCTTTTTTGGCTGCTGTGACAGTGTTTTTGTCAAACACATTTGCAGCAGCAAAGAAAGCTAAAGTGAAACGAGATCAGGTGATGATTATTATCTGTTGATGACTTTGTAATCATCATGAGATAGACCGAGTCACTGATGTCTTTTGAATCTAACAATTGTGTTGTACAATTAATATATTCCCATCACAAACCCTATTTTACTGCAGCATGAGATCCAGCAGTATTATAACAATCAGTTAGAAGATTTTAACAAACGTAAGCACGAAAACTTTCATGCTGACACACACAGATATTAACAATCAGCACATGCATCTTAACAATGGTGACAATAAAAAGTACCTTGCTGCAATGAATGCTGGGAACCAACATAGTACAAAACTCCTAGCATGCATTGCAACATGAATGAATTATCTGTGTGTGTCAGCGTAGGTGAAAGTATTTGAGCTCATGTTTGTTAAAAGATTATAACTGATTGTTATTTTACTTGATTTCATGCTGCAGTAACACAGGGTTTGTGATGTGAATTTATGGAACAACAGAATTGTTAGATCAAAAAAAAAAATCAGTGAATCAGTCTATTTCATGATGATTATAAAACCATCAACAGGTAACCATCATCACCTGGTTTAATTTCACTTTAGCTTTCTTTGGTACTATAAATGTGCTTGATAAACACACTGTCACAGCAGCCAAAAAAAAACCAAACGATAAAATAAAAGTTAAGAGCCCAACTAAATTAAACACTAATCACTGTTATGGTGACATAAAATGAAACAGAGTTAAAGCTCCAGTAGGTCACTTTTTTAAACAAGTATTTGTTAAAACTGTCATTATGTCCTGACAGTAGAATATGAGACAGATAATCTGTGGAAAAAATCAAGCTCCTCTGGCTCCTCCCTGTGGTCCTATTGCCATTTGCAGAAATACACCGCTCCCGGTCAGAAACAACCAATCAGAGCCAGGAGGAATGTCTTAGCAGTGTCAATCACGCTCGTGTACGCGCTGATCACCCCTCTCTTGCACAGCGCGAGCGCGTACCGTCGTTCGTGACTCTCCTGTTCGAACTCGTTCATCCAAATGAACGAATCTTTTTTCGAGTCATTTCGTTCATTCAACGAACGAAATGACTCGAAAAAAGATTCGTTCATTTTGATGAGCATTTGGTTGATGTTTCGTCCCTATTAGTGAATGTTCCATAACTGTTTATAATCCGCCGTCATTAGTGGTCCTGTTTACTAGCCTGTTCACGGCAGGCTCCGCTGTGGGGGAAGAGCTGTGGAGGGAGGGCTGTAGCGCAGCAGAGAGCAAGGGGGTTGGACCTGGAAGTTGTGCTTGTTCAAATTTTCAGGCTAAGTCAACATTTTCTCAAAACTCCCTACTGCAACTTTAAACCCCTGTTAATTCTCAATAAAACTTTTGTAGACGTCTGACAGAAATAAAGTCAGTCTGGTTAGTAATAAGTGAAGCTGGTAATGCTGTTTGTGGAGTTGTTTAATTCTCCTCTGCTGAGATCTTCACAGATTTAATGTCTTCTTTTCTCTTCAGTTGATTTCATCTAAGACTGTGGCTGAAGTCAGTTGTAGTTCTTGTGTTTCTTCTCGTTTCTTTTTCTGTTCTCTTCTTTCCTTCAGTGATTCTGCTTCTTATCTGGTGCATTAAGGCTGAGACAAATCCATATTTAATATACACAGATTTTGTGGCTCAGATAAGGTCCAGTTCTGGTTTATTTCTTTGCTCTTGGCTGACATGTGGCATTGCTATGGCCTGCTTGTGGCCCGGATGTGGCAAACAGGAGTGAGCCACCCAAGGGCCACCATTCCACGCGGCATGTGGGCCAGATCATCTTTCCACGTGTGCCAGATGTGGGCCGGATTTGCAACGTCACAATGTTGCTATTTGGGTACGTTCTCTTATAATCATCACCTGACAATGCCATTTTAATTTGGTGACAACGCCACCTATTGGTCTACCATTTGATTACATTATATATATATATATATATATATATATATATATATATATATATATATATATATATATATATATATACACATTCACCTAAAGGATTATTAGGAACACCACACTAATACTGTGTTTGACCCCCTTTCGCCTTCAGAACTGCCTTAATTCTACGTGGCATTGATTCAACAAGGTGCTGAAAGCATTCTTTAGAAATGTTGGCCCATATTGATAGGATAGCATCTTGCAGTTGATGGAGATTTGTGGGATGCACATCCAGGGCACGAAGCTCCCGTTCCACCACATCCCAAAGATGCTCTATTGGGTTGAGATCTGGTGACTGTGGGGGCCATTTTAGTACAGTGAACTCATTGTCATGTTCAAGAAACCAATTTGAAATGATTCGAGCTTTGTGACATGGTGCATTATCCTGCTGGAAGTAGCCATCAGAGGATGGGTACATGGTGGCCAGAAAGGGATGGACATGGTCAGAAACAATGCTCAGATAGGCCGTGACATTTAAACGATGCCCAATTGGCCACCATTACACCAGCACCACCAGCCTGCACAGTGGTAACAAGGCATGATGGATCCATGTTCTCATTCTGTTTACGCCAAATTCTGACTCTACCATCTGAATGTCTCAACAGAAATCGAGACTCATCAGACCAGGCAACATTTTTTCAGTCTTCAACTGTCCAATTTTGGTGAGCTATTGCAAATTGTAGCCTCTTTTTCCTATTTGTAGTGTAGATGAGTGGTACCCGGTGTGGTCTTCTGCTGTTGTAGCCCGTCCGCCTCAAGGTTGTGCGTGTTGTGGCTTCACAAATGCTTTGCTGCATACCTCGGTTGTAACGAGTGGTTATTTCAGTCAAAGTTGCTCTTCTATCAGCTTGAATCAGTCGGCCCATTCTCCTCTGACCTCTAGCATCAACAAGGCATTTTCGCCCACAGGACTGCCGCATACTGGATGTTTTTCCCTTTTCAGACCATTCTTTGTAAACCCTAGAAATGGTTGTGCGTGAAAATCCCAGTAACTGAGCAGATTGGGAAATACTCAGACCGGCCCGTCTGGCACCAACAACCATGCCACGCTTAAAATTGCTTAAAGGAACACTCCGACTTTTTTGGACTTTAGCTTATTCACTGTATCCCCCAGAGTTAGATAAGTCCATACATAACTTTTTCATCTCCGTGCGTGCTGTAACTCTGTTTGACGCACCCACCGCTAGCCTACCTTAGCACAAAGACTGGATGTAAATGGCTACAGCTAGCATACTAATCCCAATAAGAGACAAAATAACGCAAACATTTTCCTATTTACATGTTGTGATTTGTATAGTCACAGAGTGTACAAATAACAAGGTCATATGAGACACAGACATCTTTTAACCACATAAATATTGGGAACTATATTCTCAGAAGGTGAAGCACTGCTACTTGGGCGGAGTGATAACCGCAGCACCTGAGACGCGCCGTGGTGAGGAGCAGAGAGTTCGTTCAGAGTTGGAGTAATAGAGTCAACAATTACTAGATAGTAATAGCATAGTTTACAATCATAGGTGTTCGCTGTATTGTAAAGAGCTGCGACAATAAACAGGGGAAACCAGGTAATACCATGATGTTTCATAGAATTCCAACCAAAAACGCTGACCTGATGAATCAATGGCTACTTGCTCTGGATATCGATCCAAACACACCTGAAGAGATCATCAAGGACCATCGTGTTTGCTCAGTACATTTCACTGAGGACTATTTTGAAAAAATGGAACTTGCCACACGGACCATGAAACGTGTGCTGAAGGATACGGCCATCCCATCGATAGCACAGACAGGACAAAGTGGAGCGGCTGCGGTAAGTGTTCTGTTATGTTTTTTGATGACTAGCCTACTGTAACAGTGCCATTAGCTAGATCTAATGTAACGTTAGTGACACTATTATATGAATAGGGTGGTCACTACTATTGCAGTTTTTCCCGGGCTCCATGTATCCCCTGTAATGTTAGTATTGTGTTATCACGAACGCGCTCTATCACCCCAGTAACAAATGAGCGGAGCTAGAGGTAAACAAGAAGAAACAACGGTGCGTCTCAGTGCTGCGGTTATCACTTCGCCCAAGTAGCAGTGCTTCGCCTTCTGAGAATATAGTTCCCAATATTGATACGGTTAAAAGATGTCTGTGTCTCATATGACCTTGTTATTTGTACACTCTGTGACTATACAAATCACAACATGTAAATAGGAAAATGTTTGCGTTATTTTGTCTCTTATTGGGATTAGTATGCTAGCTGTAGCCATTTACATCCAGTCTTTGTGGTAAGCTAGGCTAGCGGTGGGTGCGTCAAACAGAGTTACAGCACGCACGGAGATGAAAAAGGTATGTATGGACTTATCTAACTCTGGGGGATACAGTGAATAAGCTAAAGTCCAAAAAAGTCGGAGTGTTCCTTTAAATCACCTTTCTTTCCCATTCTGACATTCAGTTTGGATTTCAGGAGATTGTCTTGACCAGGACCACACCCCTAAATGCATTGAAGCAACTGCCATGTGATTGGTTGATTAGATAATTGCATTAATGAGAAATTGAACAGGTGTTCCTAATAATCCTTTAGGTGACTGTATATATTTATTTATTATTTTACATTTTGCCCCAATTTATCACTGGAATGCTATTTTTGGTGCTTTTTCAATGCTTTTTTTTATGCTCTTTGGGCATGCTTCAGTTCCCTTCTTTTTGTTCTGCTTTGTAAAGTATACATGGGTTCTGTTATAGAAATAAAATGTGTAATGTGTACTAATCACTGGCAGAAAAAGGTTCACCCACAGGCTGTGACGGTGATGGCGATGGGCTCTTTAGGCAGGATGACACTGGCAGTGGTGTAGTGGGCATTGCAGGTGAAGTCTTCTCTGCTGTCACTGACTATTAAGTTGGCAAAGTACAGGTTTCCATCCAGACTTATGGTTACCCGCTCACTCAGAGGAATATGGTGCAATTCTGACAAAAAGAAAGGAATGGGATTCAGTTCAATCAAGTAAAGTGTCAGGCAGGGTAATTTAGTTAAGCAGAATTAGACTCATTAGGAAATTTACGCTTGTCCATCCAGTGTATTTTGGGAGCGACAGAGCTCCTTGGAGGGTTACAGTAGAGGACTGTGCTTTCTCCCTCCACAAACGGTCTTCGTTCCTGCTTCCTCTCTCTGGCCAGGGTTGGGATGGCTGTGAAATAGAAATAACACTTTAATGTGTCTATGCATACAATGTTCAGTGTTCAGTTGATTCAACTCACTATTGATCCGAAGGGTCCTGTCATGTTTATGTCATCACAAAGATAGAGGTTTGACCTCATAGTAACCCAGGCCAACTCACACTTCACAGACAGACTGGGACAGACACTTGACAGGTTTTGTCAGATCAGTGTGTTACTCCTGTTGGAGTTGGACAACTCTCGTTTTCGATTGACCATGTTGAATCTGCGTTTGTCGGGTCTTTGAATGTCTGGGAAAGTGACGTACTACAATATAATGACCGTTAGCGTTGATCAGCATCTTGTCGGTGCAGTGTGATTCGGCCTTAACATTGTCTCATGCTCACATACAATACAATACACCCCAGTACAGTGTATAGCAAATCTCAACTGCTTGATTGCTTGTATCATAACAAAATTAAACACTTAAAATGATCACTCAGCTCTAATCTGCTAAATGCAACAATAATGCATGGAGATATTAAGATATTATGAACATCAACATCATGATTTTCAAAGCTGCTTTGAAACAATGTGATATACACTGTCAGAAAAAAAGAAAAGGTGCTAAACTTTTACTTGCACTGTTAGGGGTACAACAGCTTGTCAATGGGGCAGAACTCATAAGGCCCCCGTATACTCACAGCAACGTTTTTTTTTCGTTCTTTGCTTAGGGGTAAACTGTTGAACATTCTCAATAACAAAATAAACACACAACAAAATTGAGAAACAGCAAGCATTTTTTCATAAAGCATAAGAAAATCATCTTATCATAGCAACGTGGAGTATACCGGGCCTTTATAGGGACATCTTTGTACCTATCAGCCCCTAAAAAGCTGCATTGTAGTACCTTAGAGTTTTAATAGGGGCTTTCACACTGGGTAGTTATAGGAGCTGCAGCCACCACTTCGGTCCCCGAGAACTTAAGTTTATGTATGAGCCTGTGCACACAGCGCTTTTTTTCTCTGTCTTCATTAGATCGGTTTAATAATCCAATCCTATTTAATACGTTATTAAACAAAGGAAATGTATAGCGTCATAACACTTCGGGCAAAAAACAAATGAAAAAAAGAAAGTGAACGGTGTACAAAAAATAATGATATCTTTTGCAGTGTGGTTAATGCCCAGAGTCGCTAACGGAGCAGAAATACATAATTCGCTTGGTCCCTTCCAAGTTGTGTTGGATATTCTCCTTATTGTAAAGGTTGAGAAGTGCAACTTGACTTCAGTGCCGATCCATCTATCGTTGTTTTCCATGTTTGTGGAGTAAATATATAGGCTATAAACTGTTTGTTTACACAGCTTTTTAAAAATGGTGGGTGCCGGTGTTTCGCATGCGTTCGGCCAACGTACACTTGTGTTATCTGTAATGTTTATGGTATTTTCTGGCAGGAAAAGCTACACATAGAATATATGCCTTACAAAGCATAAATCTGTATTTAGATTTCAGAATAATCATTGACATTTGTAATATAAGTTCTGAGGTGTCTCGTCCATTAGCTGATCTGATATTTGCTACCGTAATGAAGATGAATGTAACTTTTAATAAGTTCCCGGAAAATCCTGACTTCAAACAAATAACCATTTAAATGTTTAGGGTGTTTGAGTTGTAAGAATGTACTGGGAGACTTAAGGTATAAAAATGTTGACTCGTAAGGTAATATTTTCTCATTAAATGCAGAAGGTTTCCTATTAATTCAATAGAATGTGTGGGAATACTAATATGATGGCACGGTGGCTTCACTTTTTATGACGTCATGAGCAATCCAGCCATTTATATAGATATCAAGTGTAGTGTTAGTTCTGGGAGGTCACATCACTCAAGCTCGCATCAGCTGACTCTCAGCTGATCCACATCTACCTATAGGAATATGACGCCTATCACAGCATCCCTATATAAGGTCCATTTGGTGTTGATCAGGAGCTAATTACCCTCCTCTATCCCAAGCTCCTCCTCTATCCCCAGCTCCTCCTCTATCCCCAGCTCCTCCTCGATCTCCAGCTCCTCCTCTATCCCCAGCTCCTCCTCTATCCCCAGCTCCTCCTCTATCTCCAGCTCCTCCTCTATCCCCAGCTCCTCCTCTCTCCCCAGCTCCTCCTCTATCCTCTATCCCCAGCTCCTCCTCTATCCCCAGCTCCTCCTCTATCCTCTATCCCAGCTCCTCCTCTATCCCAGCTCCTCCTCTATATCCCAGCTCCTCCTCTATCCCCAGCTCCTCCTCTATCCCCAGCTTCTCCTCTATCCTCTATCCCAGCTCCTCCTCTATCCCCAGCTCCTCCTCTATCCCCAGCTCCTCCTCTATCCTCTATCCCAGCTCCTCCTCTATCCCCAGCTCCTCCTCTATCCCAGCTCCTCCTCTATCCTCTATCCCAGCTCCTCCTCTATCCCCAGCTCCTCCTCTATCCCCAGCTCCACCTCTATCCCCAGCTCCTCCTCTCTCCCCAGCTCCTCCTCTATCCCCAGCTCCTTCTCTATCCTCTATCCCAGCTCCTCCTCTATCCCAGCTCCTCCTCTATCCCCAGCTCCTCCTCTATCTCCAGCTCCTCCTCTATCCCCAGCTCCTCCTCTATCCCCAGCTCCTCCTCAATGCTCTATCCCAGCTCCTCCTCTATCCCCAGCTCCTCCTCTATCCCCAGCTCCTCCTCTATCCCCAGCTCCTCCTCTATCTCCAGCTCCTCCTCTATCCCAGCTCCTCCTCTATCCCCAGCTCCTCCTCTATCCTCTATCCCAGCTCCTCCTCTATCCCAGCTCCTCCTCTATCCCCAGCTCTTCCTCTATCCTCTATCCCAGCTCCTCCTCTATCCCCAGCTCCACCTCTATCCCCAGCTCCTCCTCTATCCCCAGCTCCTCCTCTATCTCCAGCTCCTCCTCTATCCCAGCTCCTCCTCTATCCCCAGCTCCTCCTCTATCCTCTATCCCAGCTCCTCCTCTATCCCAGCTCCTCCTCTATCCCCAGCTCTTCCTCTATCCTCTATCCCAGCTCCTCCTCTCTCCCCAGCTCCTCCTCTCTCCCCAGCTCCTCCTCTATCTCCAGTTCCTCCTCTATCCCAGCTCCTCCTCTATCCTCTATCCCAGCTCCTCCTCTATCCCCAGCTCCACCTCTATCCCCAGCTCCTCCTCTCTCCCCAGCTCCTCCTCTATCCCAAGCTCCTCCTCTATCTCCAGATCCTCCTCTATCCCAGCTCCTCCTCTATCCCCAGCTCCTCCTCTATCCTCTATCCCAGCTCCACCTCTATCCCCAGCTCCTCCTCTATCCTCTATCCCAGCTCCTCCTCTATTCCCAGCTCCACCTCTATCCCCAGCTCCACCTCTATCCCCAGCTCCTCCTCTCTCCCCAATTCCTCCTCTCTCCCCAGCTCCTCCTCTATCCCCAGCTCCACCTCTATCCCCAGCTCCTCCTCTCTCCCCAGCTCCTCCTCTCGTCCACAGGCAGGACTTAGCCTTCTGATATTCCTCTTTGAATCAGACTAATTTATCTCCAATTATGTTGACATAAAATGATTGAACATTAATGATATTTGCAATACATTTATGTTGGTTCTGTTCTGTTTACCCTAAGGGAGTTATCTCTTATCTATGCGAGGCTGCATGGATGGGCAGGGAGTTCTTGCCCAGAACAGAACCATACCAATGCCTATCCAAACTGTATGCTTATAGTCAATCATCTTTGACGATAGTGGTCCTGACAGAACAGTGATCATCACAGTTCATTCCAACACTCAAGCAGGGATTGCCTGTTCGGAGATTGTATTTGTCCACACACAAAGTAGGTTTGAATCAGTAGATCGCACGCTGTTGACTTGTTTACATGTTGAGTCTTAGTATGTATATTGTGTTTGTTGTTATATTATACTGTTATATAGTCTGTTGTGCTTGATTTTGTGTGAGCCAGTGCTTGAGGACAGACTCACGCTCTGTGATCAGGTGCACCAGGTCTGAGACGGCCGTTCCCAGCTCGTTCGCCACATAGCAGCGGTACGAGCCCTGATACGATTTCAACTCCTCATCTGGACCCGCTGTCAGGCTTCCAGACTTCAGCAGAACCTCCCCAAACTGCTTTCCATCTTTGACCCAACGGAAACTGTCCGTGGGAGACAAGAACAGAAAGACAATCTTAAAACTACAGCAAATAAAGATAGACAGATGGAGAGATAACAAACAAAGGAATATATACAGTGCTGGTCAAAAGTTTACATGCAAAATCTACTGCCCTGAATAAGCTATAATAAATGGTTTCATATAGACACATGTCTATGTCTACAAAATACTAGCTCAATTTACACATATGACCTCGTTCAAAAGTTTATTTATGCTTGATTCATAATTTGGTGGTGTCAGGTTTAGGATCAGCTGCTATCACTCCACATATCCATCAGTGACTGTATGATTTTGAGATCCATCATTTCACACCAAGGATTACTCATACACAACTATTACCAAAGCTAACCACAACTGGGCATACATTGATGACAGAAATATTATGACTAGAGAGATGTTAGAAAGGGACACAAATCCCCAATAATGATTCAAAGGGAAGATCAATCACTTTACTTATGATATTCTGATCTGACGAATTTCATCAATTCAAAAGCAGTATTTGCGGAGATTTTAAAGCGGTGTCTGGTAATCCACAGTACTGCAAATTTTGTATTTATCTGACACCCCATTTCAGTTTTGCTAATGATTTGACGATCTGAATAATCTGATGACAAAGTGCTGATGAAGCAGTGGTTTAGCCCACATAGGAGCATTGTGACAGCCCACATCTGGCACACGTGGAAAGATGATCTGGCCCACATGCAGTGTGGAATGACGGCCCTTGGGTGACTCACTCCTGTTTGCCAGATCTGGGCCACAAGCAGGCCATAGCAATGCCACATGTAAGCCAAGAGCAAAGAAATAAACCAGTACTGGACCTTATCTGAGCCACAAAATCTGTGTATATTAAATATGGAGTCATCTCAGCCTTAATAAGCCTGTTAACAAGCAGAATCACTGAAGGAAAGAAGAGAACAGAAAAAGAGACGAGCAGAAAACAAGAACTACAACTGACTTCAGACACAGCCTTAGATGAAATAATGCGTTTCATTTGAAGTCACCATAACAGTAATTAGTGTTTCCATTATTTGGGCACTTAACTTTAATTTTATCTTTCATCTTTTTTGGCTGCTGTGACAGTGTGTTTGTCAAACACGTTTGCAGCAGCAAAGAAAGCTAAAGTGAAACGAGACCAGGAGACCTTGTGTCAGCAGTGTTGAGATTCATGTGCTGATTGTTGATATCTGTGTGTGTCACTCAGCGTAAACCAGCTTTTTGTGCTTACGTTTGTTAAAATCTTCTAACTGATTGTTATAATACTGCTGGATCTAATGCTGCAGTAACACAGGGTTTGTGATGGGAATATATTAATTGTACCACACAATTGTTAGATTCAAAAGACATCAGTGAATCGGTCTATTTCATGATAATTATGAAGCCATCAACAGGTAACAATCATTACCAGATCTCATTTCACTTTAGCTTTCTTTTGAATCTAACAATTGTGTTGTACAATTAATATATTCCCATCACAAACCCTGTGTTACTGCAGCATGAGATCCAGCAGTATTATAACAATCAGTTAGAAGATTTTAACAAACGTAAGCAAGAAAACTTTCATGCTGACACACACAGATATTAACAATCAGCACATGCATCTTAACAATGGTGACAATAAAAAGTACCTTGCTGCAATGAATGCTGGGAACCAACATAGTACAAAACTCCTAGCATGCATTGCAACATGAATTAATTATCTGTGTGTGTCAGCGTAGGTGAAAGTGTTTGAGCTCATGTTTGTTAAAAGATTATAACTGATTGTTATTTTGCTTGATTTCTTGCTGCAGTAACACAGGGTTTGTGATGTGAATTTATTTATGGAACAACAGAATTGTTAGATCAAAAAAAAAAAATCAGTGAATCAGTCTATTTCATGATGATTATAAAACCATCAACAGGTAACCATCATCACCTGGTCTCATTTCACTTTAGCTTTCTTTGCTACTATAAATGTATTTGACAAACACACTGTCACAGCAGCCAAAAAAGACAAAACATATAAAAAGAGTTAAGATCCCCAACTAATGGAAACACTAATCACTGTTATGGTGACTTCAAATGAAACAGTTAAACCCCTGTTAATTCTCAATAAAAACTTTTGTAGACAGACGTAAGACAGAAATAAAGTCAGTCTGGTTAGTAATAAGTGAAGCTGGTAATGCTGTTTGTGAAGTTGTTTAATCCTCCTCTGCTGAGATCTTCAGAGATTTAATGTCTTCTTTTCTCTTCAGTTTATTTCATCTAAGACTGTGTCTGAAGTCAGTTGTAGTTCTTGTGTTTCTGCTCGTCTCTTTTTCTGTTCTCTTCTTTCCTTCAGTGATTCTGCTTGTTAACAGGCTTATTAAGGCTGAGATGACTCCATATTTAATATACACAGATTTTGTGGCTCAGATAAGGTCCAGTTCTGGTTTATTTCTTTGCTCTTGGCTTACATGTGGCATTGCTATGGCCTGCTTGTGGCCCAGATGTGGCAAACAGGAGTGAGCCACCCAAGGGCCACCATTCCACGCGGCATGTGGGCCAGAACATCTTTCCACGTGTGCCAGATGTGGGCCGGATCTGGAACATTGGAATGTTGCTTTGTGGGATTCTAAATCAGCTTATGCTCACCTGGGCGTCGGGTTTCCAGTTGCCTCACAGGCCAGATTGACGTCATCCAAAGAGAAAGCGGTTTGAGACTTTGGTTGAGTCGTGATCGTTGGAGCTTCTTTGACTGGGGGGAATCATTGTTGTAACAGAAAGCATATCAATGTTTTGAGTAAAGGTTTAGTTCACACCAGATAGCAGGGTTCCCACACCTTGGTTAACTTCAGATTCAAGGACCTTTCAAGGACTTTCCAGGTCCAATACCCTCAAATTCAAGGACTTAATGTAGGGACACATTTCAAGTGAGAGCAAGGTTACATTGTGTTACCTTGTAAGATACATTGTTACAGTTAGTTGTGTCAAACTACTATGCAAAAAAGCTTTTTTTTTGGCCATATGACAGAGATCTGATATTCTATATGTCGTATTTCTGTTTTGCATAAAACTGAAGAATATTCTGTATATTAACTTTTGCATGGATTTTATTGAAAAGAGCTTAGGCTCATGTAACCAGAAGTTTTAAAGGTGCACTGTGTAATGTTTAGCGGCATCTAGTGGTGAGGTTGCGAATTGCAACCAACAGAAGTTATGGTTGTCTGAGACAAAGATAAATGAAGAGATTGTTTACTTAATTATTAAGTAAAATGATATGTTATTGCGAATATTATTGTTACTTGTTCATCATTGTGTCAGTGTTTTATTCGCTGACTTTAGCAGCTTCTTTGCTCGAAGAACAACATAGTGACAAAACGCGTTTATCTGTTTAGGGCTCCTATAGAAACATGGTGGCGCAAAATTGGTATTTCAATGTAAGGGGACCCGTGGTGTGTGTAGATAGAAACGGCTCAGTCTATGGTAATAAAAACAACAGTTCATTATGTAAGGTCTATATACACCTCTGAAAATATAGTTATGTATATGACACTCGCGTAGCTACGGGTGGGCCTGGATGGGCCTGGGCCCACCCACTTGTCAGTCAGGCCCATCCAGTCAGTGGCCACACAAGGTAGCCTATAGGAGGGAATTCTGTTGCCATTATTACAATACTTGACCTATAAAAATAAATCTTAACAGGGTTCCAGACTGCGATCATTTTTTAAAAATGTGCGAGTTAAAATTTTATGTGGTCGCATTTGTGCGAGTGCATGGTCATGTACTACTCGGTTAAATTCACGCATGTGCAACAGAACGCCGTTGTATCAGCAGCTGCTGCAGTCCGTAACTTATGTTCAAAATGAATGAGTACATCATGAATCCATTTTCCAAACCGTGTTTTTGACTTATCCTGAATCACTACGGTACGCCTATAATAAGTGTTTATATTCTGACTATTTTATCCCGGGGTCGGCTCGGCTACGGAGTTGCCCAGTGACTCGCCTTAGACATTAATGGAGAGAAGTAGCTTCGGCTACAATGTTCTTCCGCAAGACACTTACAGTTTATTTATTAACGAACGTACACATCAAGCGCATTGCACACTGATGGTGAAACGCGCCAATTAGGAATTCAGGAATTAAGGCATATACAAATGAAAAGAACATACATGTTTTTTTAATAGTTTTTTTTTTTTTTTTTTTTTTTTTTTTTAAAGAGTTTTTTGATTTGATAGTTAAAAGATTAAAACATTTTGCTAACATGAGGTCTTGTCACTGTCAGTCTTTTAACATCAGTGTAAAACTAGGGTATGCAGATTAAGACCACTATTCATCAGCATGCATTGATTAATCCCATGGCAAGTAGCAAAAAAAAAAAAAAAAAAAAAATTATTGGTGCGACCAAATCCTATGCTGGTTCTCAACTGAGAAAGTTGGTAGCACCAGTGCAACCAGTGGAAAAGTTAGTCTGGAGCCCTGACACTACATTAAAGGTAATTTTCAAAAATCCATAATAGGGGCCCTTTAAACTGTGGTGTATTCAAGCAGGTGTAGTTGTGTTGGCCTATTTTGATCACAGATGCATTTTAGGCTGTGCCCACCCGATTTTCTCTGGGCCCACCTACATTGTGATTCCTGGCTACGCTAGTGGTATATGATAATGCATTTCTGTCAACAGATCCTCCTAAATATTACACAATGCACCTTTAAGTTATATGAATATGCTTTTAAGTTTTTCTTGCCCATGGGTTTACATTATCTTAAAGGCACACCGCGGACTTTGTGACCTAAAGAGTTGACGCATATGAGTTATTTTAAATGATTCCTCAGGCCAATATATAGCGCTTGACACTATCAATGCTCCGAGCGGGGCTGCCCTCTTGAAATACCGCCTATGTAAGTTTGGAGAAGGCGCACCGTCTTTGGCCAGTTCATGTGACCTGGAGAATGCCTGGAGAACGTTTCGCTTTACAACCGTCACGTGACCACAGGCTCTGATATACTCATGGAGCTAAGGCTTTTGCAACTATTTTTCCGCCTGCTCGACGCCTGGCCATGGCTGAGGCAGGAAAATATTTAAAACTGCGTCTGCGGAGGCAACAAAGAGAAAACGCGCGAGGAATCGTGCTCGAGGAAAAACAAGAGTCGATCTTGGAAAGGAGTTTGCTCATTGGCGCAGGTTGAAAGAAGAAGCTGGATGTAAAACCAATTCTCTTCTCTCAACTTTATTATTAGACTGGTAAGTGAACTCTTTGCTCCTAGTATACAGTCATATGTCTTTGTCATTATTTTCGCTGTTTAGTAGAAGCTAACTATGGGCAGATGAAGCTAACAGGCTACAAACCAAAGCTAAATGGAACCCCATAGCCTAAATGTGTAAATCTCATGGTTTTCGCCCAAGCAACAGATTCCTACTTTCATAAAACTAACTTGGTAGTGGTAATTTTGTACGCCCATGATAGGCCGTGAGTGCAGATACGCTCTGCGTGAGTGGTATCTACGACAGTAACGTTAAAAGTACTCTACAGCGACTCTAGGGGTCTAGAAATCCTGCATAGTGTGCCTTTAACAAGCAAAGCAATTCAACATTACATAAAATATTTGGGCAACAGATTATCACAAATTTTTTATGTTTATTGAAAACAATGTACAAGCCCTATTCGGACGTTAATTGTTTCTCATATGTTGTGGATGTCTGTAAAAATAAATTTGCATTATGCATGGCACCTCAGTGATAAACCATTCGGATGGCGATTTATAGACGTGGAAGAGTGACTTTTCTAAGTCCACGAACACACGAACGCGCTGCTCACGTGGTCAGTCACATGACTGTCTGCTGTAAATAAAATGTCATATGCTTGGAATAAGACGAATAAATTTGTATTTTATTTAATAAAATAATGTATTATTTAATTCTCATTTATAAAAATAGGAAGCTAGACGCGCGTATGCCATATTCGAAATATTCTTATATTCTTGCATTTTCTCAAAAGGATGTAATTTTTTTTTTAAAATGGAAATAAGCGTTAAGTTAATGCAGCCTCTTGAGGTTAAAATAAAGATGCATGGTTTGTATTTTTTATGTTGTGCATAATAGCCTACATATTTTAAAATTGGAACATATATTGCTGTCACAATAATGGCCCATTTCAAATGTTTACATGCTTTTTTCTCTTTCTCCTTTTTGTTCACTGAGGTGAAGCAGGTAATTCAATTTTTTCTTGCAAATACTTTCCAGCATTCCAGCAGTTTAGCTCAACAGTTATCGTACATATGGTGATCGGCAGAGATCAAAAAGGATTTAAACAGTGAATTTTTTTAAGTGATCTCTTCTTGTTAACTCGAGATGTGGATTCGGATGGCAATTAAACCTCCACACGACCTTGGAGTTCATCAAAAAAAAATAATAAAAAAATTAAAAAAAATAATTTGACGCGGGTGGTTGGAGAAAAACACTGATATTATGGATTCGGACGGCAATAAAATTACAGATCAACCGCTGTAAATGATGAAAATACCTTACGACCCCATGAGTAACCATAACCGTCCGAATAGGACTATATACTGAACATATTTCGGTTCGGTGTAAGTACTTAAAACATATCATCACAACATAATGCAGATCATTATAAAACATTCCAAATATCTTGAAACTTGCATTTGCCAGGCATCACGTTTCAGCGGTTTCAGCCTGTTTTTGCAATGTTTCACGGTGTGTCTGTGAAATGTTGAGGTACCATCGTAGTAGTTTCGTGCGCGCGTGAAGTCATGGCAACGTACAACACAAAGCACCTCAGCAGGAAACACTTAACATAATGCATAAATGCGCGTTACTAAGGTAAATCAAGCAAGCTATTATGCACAAGCCAAGAAGTGTTGGCGAAATAACACATTAGCGGACCGCAGGGAATAAAATGGCATTTTTTCCAGAAAACTTATTGCACAAAATAAATTCAAGCACTTTCAAGGACCTGCATCTATGAATGTTTATTTTCAAAAACTTTCCAGGGCCTTAATATTTCAGATTCACAAACTTTCAAGGATTTCAAGGACCCGTGGGAACCCTGAGATAGGTGTGAGAGCAACTGTTACTTCTGACAATAAATGCTCCTGAAATATTGTACAACTGGTATTTTCTCATTGTGTCAATTGTTACTATAACACCTACAATCTTTTGAATAAAAAATGGTGATCACTTGTTTGTCAGTTTGATTACACAATATAACATATTGTCTCATAGCACAGGAAAAATACATTTGAAGAAGTTATAATGTAAAGACTCAGCAGTAAGAGGCACTTATATACAGACAGCCAGAGCCAGAAATAAAGGAGTATGCATGAAGAGGAAGTCAATGTACTTACCGTTTCTATATGTGTCTAAAAGAGCCACAGAAGGAAGCAGGGGTTGCACAGAGAGAGAGAGAGAGAGCAAGAACAGGGTTAGAGAGAGTCATGCATGGGCACTCAGACTGTGAGACATTTCTATCGATGTGAGACAGCGTCCTACAGAAAAACAGATTTATGTAAAATCAGAAGCTCAAATTATTCAGTCCATGTGTCTGAGGCTACTCCGTTCAGCTTGCACACATTTAAGACAGAAGGGATCAGGCATTTTTGACCCCATTAGACAGAATGAGTTCAGCAGAACATAAGACAAACCATGGAAATAACTATACAAATTTTTATCATGATTCGTTGCGACTTTTTGGCAGCTCACCACAATTGGTGGAAACATTTCTATTATACATAATAAAGAGGAGGGAGTACAAAACGAGTTGTTTTGGTAGCTTGGTTTCAAGAAAAGCTATTTCTGGCATTGATGTTTTATGTTTTGACACCTGTATTTTGTTAGTTTTCCGCCATAATGAGGTCATCTGTTGCACCTGTGTCTTTGTATTTTAGTTGTCAAGTTTCACTGTTTCTTCATTTGGCGTTTGTATGTTGTAATCCTGCCTGAGGAAGAGCGCTTGTGTCATTGTTTGTGGATTTTTCTTTTTGATTTAGTTTGTGTTTTTACCCTTTGTGGTTTTATCTTTTTTTAAATATCTGCCTGCCTTTTTGTGCTGGCCATTTTAGATTTACATGTTTGTATTTCTTTTTTTTATTTTGTAAACTGCCAGTTGTGCCTGTAACTTCTGAATAGAGCCTTCTGAACAGGGCTAAACTCTTCAGTACTATGTCTGTCTTATCTTCTGGAAGGACTGCTGCTTTCCATTCTGCGGCTCATACTTACTTTTAATGAGGAAGTTTTGAGCTCTGTTATTATTAAACTTATTATCCGAATTTTGACATTTGTATTCCCTTTCGAGAGAACTTGGGTCCAATGGGGAATGAAATACCCACGGACAAGTGGCACCACTGACAAGTGCCTGCCCTGTTGTGAGACTGTTTAGGCAGGACTGTTAGGACTGTGTTCGGAGACGACAAACACGCTGCATCACAAACTTGGAGGGAGACTCCTGTCAACAAGGCTTTTGAAGATGCCATGCTTTTAGTGAAATGAGCTCTCACTAGCAGAGGAGGGGGCATACCGTGCACCTCGAAGCCATGGAGATAGCTTCCATCATTGAGCAGTCCTACAGACATATGTCTCAAGAGCCCTAACAGGGCAAATAAATGTGGCTTCTCCTGGTCTGCTGAAACATGAGGATGAAAGGCACCACAAAGGAAACAAATCCAAGTGGTCTCCCCAAGATCCCTCGCTCAACGGTGCATGGGAGGCAGGAATGGCCTCCACGTAAACCTTAAGAGAGGATGGGGAAGGACCGGCAGAAAGCTGTCCTGAAGGAACTCTAGCACTGAAGCCACCAGGCCGTTAACTAGGTCCAACTGATGTTCTCTGCACCATTAAGTGAAGACCCTGCACTTTAAGGTATATAGTTTCCTTGTGGAGGGAGTTCTAGAGCTGAGGATGGTCTCAATAGCCTCGGTTGAAAGACCAGTATTTTGGAGCTAATCCACCTCCGGGGCCAGACCCATCGTTTCCACACTCATGCCGGCCAGAGTGGTAACTGCTG
Organism: Gila orcuttii; assembly: GCA_026230005.1. NCBI lineage: Eukaryota > Metazoa > Chordata > Actinopteri > Cypriniformes > Leuciscidae > Gila > Gila orcuttii. Next base: position 41,026,284 of record JAPDVR010000021.1, on the reverse strand, counting down.
CCAGGATAGACTCGATACGAGCAGTAGACAGCTGTGCCCGCATCGAAGTTGAGTCTTAAACTACTCCTTGAAAGGTTGTTCTATGGAAAGCATACTCTTCCTGGAGTTGAGTCTAGAACCCAAGCACTTTATGCGGTAGAGAACAACATCTCGATGCCGAACCACCCTTTCCTGAGGCTGAGATAATATCAGCCAGTCCTCAATGTAATGGAGTACACGGATACCCTGGAGTCTGAGAAGAGCCAGAGCTGCATCCATGCACTTTGTAAAAGTGCGAGGGGATAATGCAAGGCCAAACAGAAAAAAACGATACTGAAACACTTCACGCCGAAAGAAAATCTATAGATTTTCCTGTGTTGAGGAAGGATGGAGATATGAAAGTAGGCGTCATTTAAATCGGTCGTGATAAACCAATCCTTGGATTTGATTTGACTCATGATAAAAGGGATCGTCAACATTTTGAATCTGAATCTCCTTGGAGAAAGATTCAGCTGAAGTAAATCTATAATTGGACGCAACCCACCTCGGGTGTATTCTGAATACTAGTTTCAGTGCCCTAAAGTGAGGGGACAGCAGGGAGCAACCAAACAAATTTTTCTACAGGCCTCCTTGGGGAGGGTGAACCCTTAATCGGGCGGACACTGACATTTGCTTCGCTGGAAACCGATATGCCCTTAAGTGCCCTAGGCAGCAGAGTTGACATATCTATTCCCTGAGGGTTCTGCTCTCGAAGCCTTCTTAGAAAGAATAACGGTCCTCAGATTAGTTTTCTCCTTTGCAGGCTTCAAGCGAGAGATGAGGATGAAAGGGTATGAAGGCATCTGCGTGTAACCTTGGGGGGCTTGAGGCACAACACTCTCTTCTTGTTCCATTACCAGAGCCTACTCAGGGCCGACCCCTGTGGGAAGGACCCTGTTAAATCAAAGTTGACGAGAAATGTTACTGAATTCACATTGTAGACTCTCTCTACAATGTGCAGGACCCACTGAGACACATTTGCCATAAGCTCCTACGTTGCAAGATGGTCTTCTAAGGGAACCAGTCTCTTGAGACTGGCGTCTGGTGTATTGCGAGTAGTAGACTCTGTGCCCTGAAACCATTAACTGGCAGGGAACAACCAAACTGGCTGCTCTAGTAACCTTCTCAGAGGATACGAGCCTCCCAGTGCCGCAACGTCCCTGGGCGTACACTAAGACCTGAACTCACTGGAAACCTCTGCGCCCCGAAGCACCAAAAGTGGCAGGGTTGTCAGAACGGTCCCCTGAGGGCATCAAGGAGGAACGGGCACCATATAATTGGTTGTGAGACATTTCTCCCTTAAGGGGCCTGCCCTCAGAGGCCTGAGCACTTTGCATCAGGCCCTCTTAAGTTGCAAAACCCACAGACACACAATTGGCAGAAATTGCCCCTCTGCTAAATAGTCTAAAGAGATATCAGACTCTCGAGACTGACCTCTAGTGTAGGTTGAGGAATATGCCTGGTGCCCTGAAATGGTTCCCCAGCAGGGGACAACTGAACATACTTCACTGGAAACTGCTGCACCCCGAACATCAGAGGTGAGAGGGTTGGCACAATGGTCCCCTGAGAGCACAGAGGAGAAGCGGGCACCGTAAGATTCCACCCCACCACCCCGGAGGTCTGACCCTCGATTCCCAGTCTTTATGAGGAGGGCCAGAGTAGCGACCTTCAGCTCTTAATATAGACATATAGACTGACGGCTATTCACCATTTAATTCCTCAAAATTAAATCCAGCAAAAGAACAACCAGACAAGTATGATTCTGCCTGAATCATAATCATACACTGTTTGTTCATGGGCAGAGGAGAACTGCGGGAATCTTGCGTCTGCTCAAAATTATCCCCTTGCTTCCCAGTAGTAAATACAATTTGAGAGGGGGTTCATGTTCAATTTCCGACTAGGAAACTCGTATTTACAATAATTCTGAGAGCATATGAATGCAGCATTATAACACCATTGTCATTTCCTTGAAATTGTGAAAAAAGAGCCAATTTCCTTTGCTCAATTTCCAAGAGCAAAGAAATAAACCAGAACTGGACCATATCTGAGCCACAAAATCTGTGTATATTAAATATGGAGTCATCTCAGCCTTATTAAACCTGTTAACAAGCAAAATCACTTAAGGAAAGAAGAGAATAGAAAAAGAGATGAGCAGAAACACAAGAACGAACACTGACTTCAGCCACAGCCTTAGATAAAATCAACTGAAGGTAAAATAAAATAACATTAAATCTCTCAAGATCTCAGCAGAGGAGGATTCATGTGCTGATTGTTGATATCTATGTGTGTCAGTTTTTGTGTGCTCATGTTTGTTAAAATCTTTTAACTGAAAGTCATAATACTGCTGAATCTCATGCTGCAGTAACACAGGGTTTATAATGTAAACGTATTAATGGCATGATACAGTTGGTAGATTCATATGATTTTAAAACCATGAACAGGTAACCATCATTACCTGATCTCATTTCATTTAGCTTTCTTTGCAGCTGCAAATGTGTTTGACACACACACACACTGTCACAGCAGCCAAAAAAGACAAAATACATAATACGAGATTAGAGCCCAACTAATGGAAACACTAATCACCGTGATTGTGCATATGGTGACTTCAAATAAACACATTAGAGTTATATAGTCAATCTGGTTAATAATAAGTGAAGCTGGTAATGCTGTTTGTGGAGTTGTTTAATCCTCTGCTGAGATCTTGAGAGGTTTAATGTGATTCTGCTTGTTAACAGGCTTATTAAGGCTGAGATGACTCTATATTTAATATACACAGATTTTGTGGCTCAGATAAGGTACAGTTCTGGTTTATTTCTTTGCTCTTGGCTGACATGTGGCATTGCTATGGCCTACTTGTGGCCCAGATCTGGCTAACAGGAGTGAGCCACCCAAGGGCCGTCATTCCACGCTGCATGTGGGCCAGATCATCTTTCCACGTGTGCCAGATGTGGGCCGGATCTGGAACGTCACAATGATGCTGTGTGGGTTATATCTAATAAATCACCTCCAATTGGATCCTGCTCTCTTTCGTCTTTAAGTTTGCACCTGTTACAATTTTACACATCTATACGGCCACCCAGAGTGTGTTTTTGCATATGTGTGGTTTTAGTCATTCCTATATTTTGTCCTAATTTTATAATACATTTTAGTATGAAAGTTCTTGATAAATCATGATTATGTTTAAGGCCGGGACACACCAAGCCGATGGTCAGCCGTCAGCCAACGAGAGCATCTGTCGGACTAGTTTTTGCAGTGTGTTCCACACGTTGGCTCTCGTTGGGCTCACGTTGGTGGCAGTTTGCCCTATTCATCATTAAAAATCGACATCAGGGGCCGTTGGTGAGAGTGGGAACTCTTCAGTTTAGCGAACGAGTCAGTGCACAAGAAGGAAAGCGAAAGTGATGAAAGAGCGCAAGTAAGTCAAGACGGGACTGACAGAAGGCTAATCTAATGTTATGTTATCCTACCTGAGCTTTCCAAAATGTGAATATTTTCATAACAACACAAGCTTGCTTAGAATGAAGAAAGTTATCAACATAACTGATATTCAAAATGGTAAGCAAGCGCTGCTTTGTTGCCTTTTTGTATATCTGCGTACATCTCGTATATCCTTATTTAGATTTCTCCTTTTGAATGACGAATATCCCCTTACTAGTCAGCCTCAATTTTGGCAAGTAATGCATTCATGTCATACCCAGGTTGACATAAAAATTTTTTTTTACTTCTGGAGCATTTCACCTAGTTTAAAGCCTACAGTCCATTAGATTGGACGCTTGTCATCCAATCAAATGGCAGTAAAGCTCTGCATGTAGTAATTATTAAAAAAAACACTACATTGAAGAGAAGCATGTCAGCACTTCTCTCCAAACACAGAAGCAAGCAACATTTCCTATGGTTTTATTTACATTTTTTTATATGTTTGCCAGTATTTCATAGTTTGTATGTATAAAAGAAAGATTGAACTTATTAATTAACGTTAAAAATCTATTGTAGAATTGCACATTTTAAATCAGGATTTTTTCAAATGTGTCTGTCCATTAGAATGGACAGTGGGTTCAAAAGCCTGTTACTGAAATCACATTCCAGTAACTGAAGTCCAGTAATGCTGATTGAAATTTCTTATATAAAAAATCTACATCACAGTACCGATACATTTTTGAAACTTTTTCATATGCAGAATATATAGTTCTTGAAGTGCTTGAGCATATAGCTGATGGAAATATCTCAGATGTTGACTTTATGTGAGGTGATGAGGAAGATGGAGATGTAAGAAAAATATCAATATTTAAAACTGTATAAAGTAAAATGACTAGCTTCTGGCCAAACGAACATACGGATTTGACCTAAATCTAAAGCGTAAACTTGAATATTAATATTTTTCTTACACAAACGCATCGCTTCGCTTCAGAAGGCCTTTATTTACCCCCCAGAGCCGCATGGAGCACTTTTATCATGGATGGATGCACTTTTATGGGCTTTCAAAACATTCACTGCCATTATAAACCTTGGAAGCCAGGACATTTTTTAATATAACTCCGACTGTGTTCGTCTGAAAGAAGAACGATGTCATACACACCTAGGGTGGCTTGAGGGTGAGTAAATCATGGGCTAATTTAAATTTTTGGGTGAACTATCCCTTTATCGGTATAGTACACCCAAAAATTATATTTGTCATTACTTACTCATCCTCATGTTGTTCTTAATCTGTATGAGTTTCTTTATTCTGCTGAAGACAAATGAAGATATTTTAAAGAATGTCGATAACTAGACAGTTGACAGTAGCCATTGACTTCTATAATATTTTTTCCTACTATAGCCTATATATTCCTTATAACTACATATTATATTATTATGATATAATATTATCATTATTAGTAATTATTTAGAAAATTATAATAATATTTAGCAGTAATGTATCAATATAGATACTACAGTACAATACCATATAGTTAATTACAGCAAAAGCAGAACAAATGACGAAATACAGTAAAAATACAGTAAAGTAGGCTTCTATTTGGTAGTTTACAGTACTGATCTTGTGTACTGTAAAGTGAATTACAGTACAGTTACTGGAAATCAAAATACAGTAACTTGCTGGCAACCGTGCTGCCAGTAATGTACTGTAACAATACAAGAAAATCGTTAACAGAGAAATTGTTTCAAAGACACACACAGGAAATTACTCTAACATGAATGCATTGATTGATTCCTAGGTTTATTTTGTTATGAATAAACAAATGTGTGATCTATAAAGCAAAAACCTTACAGTAAAAGTTGAAATATTGTAATGTTCAATATTGTAATGTTTTTGATCTAAAAAAAGAAAGATGTGCAAAGAAAATGACCCTAACATGACCAAATTGATTGATTCTAAGATATTTAGTTTGTTACAAACAATGTGCAATCTGTAAAACAAAAACCTCAAAATTAAAGTTGAAATGGTAAACTGTTGAAAAGTTTTTCCCCTTGAGAAAAAGCTTTAAGTATATACTAACAATTTTTATGTTTATTATTTAATTTTATGTTGGTACATTTTTGTGAAGTACACCTGTTTTGACCTGATGTCCATTGAAATGGACAAAAAAAAATTAATATTAAAGCCAAACATTTTTTTTTTTTTTTTTTTGGTCTCATTTATAGAAGCCTCATGAGCTGGGAAAATGTACTTTTATATTTTTCAGAAACTTAAAACATAATTCAGGTCTAAAGGGGTTAGATAAGGCTGCTTATCACATTTTTTTATTGCCCTGTAAACACCCATTTACAGTCTTTGACTAATATGTCTGGCGAGGAGAACTGGCCCATTCATGGTCTATTGATGTAAATCGACAAAAATTTCACACCTCTGCCGGTATGAGACTTAATCTTCATTATTCTTTTATCCTTAATTCTTTTGTTTGAATTCAGCCATTATAGCCTTTATTCTGGCATTATGCTTGCCATCTAATTTACACCTCTGTCATCCCACTATACATGAATAATCCACCTATTATCTTAAGTCTTGCTAGAAAACAAGAAATTACTATTCTTGAAACTTGAATATGTGAATTATTTAACAAAAAATATATTATGGAATAGAAAAGCTCCTGCAGCAGGTGGATAAGCACAACAAGTAGCATCAAGCTACATGACACAATTTAATTGATTAATATTACACTTTTACTCAAAGCTCACTTTAAAACACCATCGAGTATTTGTATCATATTTTGGTCGTGGTTTAAAATGGTTTCAAGTCAAATAAAGATTTTGAAATATGTTATATTTAGCATTTTATATGAAGCTATATGCTATCCTTACCTAGCATGCATAGGGAATGTGAAGGTGATGTCACGCCGTGTTGCATTATGGGTTCGCCGCCATATTTACAGGATCGCGCCCTATCCCGCTGTATTTGAATTTGTGTGTTGGAGGCTGTGTTTGGATTTTCTGTCGAGATTTTAATAAACGTCGATATGGTTGGTCAGTGCTTCTCGATCAAGAACTACCATAGCAGGGCACACGATCGTTCAGCGAGGAAACTGAACAACGGAATACGTTTTTTCAGCTTTCCTTCTTGGAAAAACAAGCAGGGAAGCAGGTCGAGGAGCTGACGAGAAGAGCCGGATCGCGTGGGTTTCCGCAATCAGGAGGAAAAACTTTACTTAGTAACTGTCACGGTGTGGGTTTTGTGTCTTGTTCCTTGTTCTTGTCGGTCATGTGATTCCCTGTTTGCCATGTGTCTTGTTAATTGTCTGATCATTGTTCCCATGTGTTTCTGATTAGCCACGCCCCCTTGTTATCTTGTTTAGCTTGTTTGCCTGTCTATTTATACCTCTGTGTTTCAGTTGTGGTTTGTCGGTCGTTGTTGTTGCTTCAGTGTTCGTGTCCTGAGTTCCGTGTTCCTTTATTTCATCTGTTATTTTATTAAATTAGCTGCATTTGGATTCTCTCTCTGCTTCGTCCTTGCTGCATCATAACAGAACGACCGACCCAAATGAATCCAGGAGCACGGATCTCGTCTGATCTCCCCAGCATGTTCCGGGAGTTCGATGGACAAATCGCGGCCTTGGCCCTGAATAGCTCAGATTTATTCCAGTACACCTGGGGGTTTGCTTCACTTGCTGCCTCCTGCTCCCTGGGTGACGAGGCGATCAAAGTATGTTACCGGCTGGGGGCTAAGGAGGTCAACCCGAGGGAGCTCCCCGATTTATCCGGTCTGAACTGGAGAGAGGCGCTCTCCGTTTGTGAAGAGAGCTTCATCCCAGAGTACGTCCAGCCAAAGCTTCACGTCAGCCACGTCCAGCCAGAGCTTCACGTCAGCCACGTCCAGCAAGAGCTTCACGTCAGCCACGACATGCCTGAGCTTCACCACGACATGCCTGAGCTTCAAGTCAGTCCAACCGAACCAGAGACTGTCCAAGTCACGTCTGCCGATCCAGAGACTGTCCAAGTCACGTCTGCCGATCCAGAGACTGTCCAAGTCACGTCTGCCGATCCAGAGACTGTCCAAGTCACGTCTCTCCGTTTGTGAAGAGAGCTTCATCCCAGAGTACGTCCAGCCAAAGCTTCACGTCAGCCACGTCCAGCCAGAGCTTCACGTCAGCCACGTCCAGCAAGAGCTTCACGTCAGCCACGACATGCCTGAGAATCACCACGACATGCCTGAGCTTCACGTCAGTCCAACCGAACCAGAGACCGTCCAAGTCACGTCTGCCGATCCAGAGACCGTCCAAGTCACGTCTGCCGATCCAGAGACCGTCCAAGTCACGTCTGCCGATCCAGAGACCGTCCAAGTCACGTCTGCCGATCCAGAGACCGTCCAAGTCACGTCTGCCGATCCAGAGACCGTCCAAGTCACGTCTGCCGATCCAGAGACCGTCCAAGTCACGTCTGCCGATCCAGAGACCGTCCAAGTCACGTCTGCCGATCCAGAGACCGTCCAAGTCACGTCTGCCGATCCAGAGACCGTCCAAGTCACGTCTGCCGATCCAGAGACCGTCCAAGTCACGTCTGCCGATCCAGAGACCGTCCAAGTCACGTCTGCCGATCCAGAGACCGTCCAAGTCACGTCTGCCGATCCAGAGACCGTCCAAGTCACGTCTGCCGATCCAGAGACCGTCCAAGTCACGTCTGCCGATCCAGAGACCGTCCAAGTCACGTCTGCCGATCCAGAGACCGTCCAAGTCACGTCTGCCGATCCAGAGACCGTCCAAGTCACGTCTGCCGATCCAGAGACCGTCCAAGTCACGTCTGCCGATCCAGAGACCGTCCAAGACACGTCTGCCGATCCAGAGACCGTCCAAGACACGTCTGCCGATCCAGAGACCGTCCACGTCACTTCTGCCCAGTCAGAGACCGTTCACGTCACTTCTGCTGATCCAGAGACGGTTCACGTCACGTCTACCCAGTCAGAGCCGGTTCACGTCATGTCTGCCATGTCAGAGACTGGTCACGTCACTTCCTCCGAGCCAGTGTCTACGGACAAGATGGCCGAGTCAGAGACTGTTCACGTCACTTCTGCCAAGCCAGAGATGCTTCACATTACTTCTACAGAGCCAGTGTCTACAGACAAGATGGCCTATCCAGAGTCAGTTCACGTCACTTCCTCCGAGCCAGTGTCTACGGACAAGATGGCCGCCTTCGAGCCAGTGTCTACGGACAAGATGGCCGATCCAGAGTCAGTTCACGTCACTTCCTCCGAGCCAGTGTCTACGGACAAGATGGCCGAACCAGAGATTGTTCACATCACTTCTGCTGATCCAGAGACTGTTCACGTCACTTCCTCCGAGCCAGTGTCTACGGACAAGATGGCCGCCTCCGAGCCAGTGTCTACGGACAAGATGGCCGCCTCCGAGCCAGTGTCTATGGACAAGATGGCCGCCCCCCGAGTCTGTTCCTGTTCCCGAGCCAGAGTCTGTTCCTGTTCCCGAGCCAGAGTCTGTTCCTGTTCCCGAGCCAGAGTCTGTTCCTGTTCCCGAGCCAATGTCTGTTCCAGAGCCAGTGCCTGTTCCAGCGCCAGAACCAGTGTTTGTTTCTGTGTTTGTCTGTTCTTGTGGCTGTTACAGTTTTGGTGTCTGTTCCTGAGCCGGTGTCTGTTCCTGAGCTAATGCCTGTTCCTGAGCCAGTGCCAGTGTCTGTTCCAGAGCTGGAGCCAGTGGCTGTTCTAGCGCCAGAGCCGGTGCCGTCTGTTCCAGAGCCAGTGTCTGCTCCGCCCTGGCCACCCGAGGGGTCTTCACCGCCCTGGCCGCCTGAAGGGTCTTCACCGCCCTGGCCGCCCGAAGGGTCTTCACCGCCCTGGCCGCCCGAGGGGTCTTCACCGCCCTGGCCGCCCGAGGGGTCTTCACCGCCCTGGCCGCCCGAGGGGTCTTCACCGCCCTGGCCGCCCGAGGGGTCTTCACCGCCCTGGCCGCCCGAGGGGTCTTCACCGCCGTGGCCGCCCGAGGGGTATTCACCGCCTGGTCCACCCTGGCCGCCTGAAGTGCCTTACCGCCTGCACAGACTTGACCCTCCTTCCCTCCCCCAAGAACACCTCCACTGCACCACCCTCCTGAACTATTCTGTTTTTTTTTTTTTTTTTTACTAAGGGGCGTCGGGAGCCGCCCATAGGGGAGGGGCTATGTCACGGTGTGGGTTTTGTGTCTTGTTCCTTGTTCTTGTCGGTCATGTGATTCCCTGTTTGCCATGTGTCTTGTTAATTGTCTGATCATTGTTCCCATGTGTTTCTGATTAGCCACGCCCCCTTGTTATCTTGTTTAGCTTGTTTGCCTGTCTATTTATACCTCTGTGTTTCAGTTGTGGTTTGTCGGTCGTTGTTGTTGCTTCAGTGTTCGTGTCCTAAGTTCCGTGTTCCTTTGTTTCACCTGTTATTTTATTAAATTAGCTGCATTTGGATTCTCTCTCTGCTTTGTCCTTGCTCCATCATCACAGTAACTGTGTTAGTAACTGACAATAAGGCACAGTTGTATTTAACAAGTTACCCCATCTTGTGGCATTATAAAGTAATGTACAACCATTTTTTTCTTGCACAACCTATGAAAACTTAACATATGGTGAAAATTGCAAGCTAACATTAACTATGAGAGCTGCTTCTCTGTTCAAATAGCTAGAACATTATTTACAATGGTAATCAACTTAGCATAGGCTACTAAAACTAACACCAAACTAAATCATATGTATCAACGTTGTTTATCGTGGACAGTTTGTCCAAATAACGTTTTTTTGGCAGTGACATTTAGTTTAGGGTCCCTACTATGAAGGTATTTTTGGTGCAAAAATACTGAACGCCTGTGACAGTGAAATGTGTAGTTGTAGAGAATATCCACACATGTGTATCAGTAAATTTGAAGTCACAGAGAGAAATGTTTTAAGAGTTGCAAACTTGTAGACTTTTTTTTTCTCTCCCACAAACACAACACAACAGTTACACCTTCTCAAATTCTTCATTGCAGGAGCACAAATCCTATTCTACAAATCACAAATTAATAAACTCGTGCGCTCACATTTTTGCTACAGTTGCTGCAGTGAATATGGTGCAAAACGCATTCACACACCCGCATCAAAACATGTGAAGTCACGGAGAAATTTTGCTCATCCGCAAATCAGTATGTGAATTCATCCAATGAGAGTTGCACACTTGTAGAATATTTTCTCACAAATATCTTGTAGATTTTTCTAGCACAAACACAAGTACATAACTACAGCTGCTGCGACGAATCTCAAACACTGTTTTTCGCTTTCAAGTGACAAGTTTCATGCACTCTCCATTTTGCACCATATATCTCATGAAATGTGGAGCAAAAGTGACTTGTGGATCTGTAGAGGCAGTGGGTGGAGCCTACATGAATATTGTGCATCTGTAGAGGCAGTGGGCGGAGCCAACATGAATATTCATGAGTTTCCCAGGCATGCGCTGGAACTGCTCATTTTAGTTCACTCAGAGGTTCACTTGTTTTAATGGGTTATTTCAAAAAAGGTAAATATAGTTTCAGCGTGAACTTAAACTACAATTGTGTATCGTTTCGTAAAGTTCATCATGTTTTTATTAGTTTGCATGTTTTTTTGCATACGTTCAATGACTGAATGATTGCAGGCATTCACTTCGTGTAGGCCTATATAAAGTACAGCAAACTTCAACTCGTTCAATTCGTTGTGCTTTTCCTTTGTACATTGCAATACTTTAAAACTGTCTTTTGTTGTCATTTGTTGAATGTCACTGCAATAATTTTTTTTTTTACAAACAAAATATAAATTTACAAAAAAATATCACAGGTTCCACTTTTACTGTAAAACCAGAAATTCCAGAACACCTGAATGATTACAGCAACACTTATTTCCAACAGAAGAGCAGATATAGAATATTCCTAAATACATTACCATTACCATTTAATTAATTTATTGCTAAGCTCTTCTGATACCTTACCTTATGAAGCTTTAAAACGGTGTCATCTCTGGCAATAATCTCTGGGAAATAACTCCACAACCATATCAGTGTCCTAATAAACATTTTAATGTTTAAAATGTTTTCAAAGACACTTATAATGGTACAAAAAAATTATAATTTTGTTCTTTTGTACTTGCTATTCATACACAATCCTGGAAATATATATACTCCATAATGATTTCCACACTTCATTAAGCAGCACCACCTGATCATAATCAGAAATGTTTCTTGAGCAGCAAATCAGTATTGGAATGATTTCTGAAGGCTCTGAAATCTAGAGTAATGAGCTCTGCCATCACAATACATTTTTTTACATTTAAACATTAAAATAGAAAACTTTCACATATTTATAATATTTCACAATATTACTGTTTTTCAGATAAATGTAGTCTTGCTACCCTACCTAGAACCTAACTAATACCAAACTATTGAACAGTAGTGTATATATTATTATAACAAAGCCAGCACAAGCACACCTTGCAACCAAAACATTTTATCAAACAATTTATCCACTTTTGTCCATACAATTTTGTTTAATCCAAATTGTACTTCAGTATTAAAGCAACACATTCATATATTTACCTTTTTTGAAATAACCCATTAAACCTGCTGAGAAACGAGTGAACCTCTGAGTGAACTAAAATGAGCAGTTCGACATGCGCATGCCTGGGAAACTCATGAATATTCATGTTGGCTCCGCCCACTGCCTCTACAGATGCACAATATTCATGTAGGCTCCGCCCACTGCCTCTACAGATGCACAGTATTCATGTAGGCTCCGCCCACTGCCTCTACAGATGCACTACTCACTTTTGCTCCACATTTCACGAGATATATGGTGCAAAAGGGAGAGCGCGCAAAACTTGTCACCTGAAAGCGAAAAACAGTGTTTGAGATTCGTCGCAGCAGATTCAAGCAGCTGTAGTTATGTACTTGTGTTTGTGCTAGAAAAATATACAAAAAATATGCAAAAATGTGAGCGCACAAGTTTCTTAATTTGTGATTTGTAGAATAGGATTGTGCTCCTGAAATGAAGAATTTGAGAAGCTGTAACTGTTGTGTTGTGTTTGTGGGAGAGAAAAAAAAGTCTACAAGTTTGAAGGTATTTTTGGTGCAAAACAACTGAACGCCTGTGACTTCAAATTTACTGATACACATGTGTGGATATTCTCTACAACTACAAATTTCACTGTCACAGGCGTTCAGTAGACTTGCACCAAAAATACCTTCATACCCTTCTCTTTTTCTTTCAACTTTTCCATTTCTTCCGTTCTTCTCGTTTTAGCCAAACACACCCACTATTATACCAAAGGTAAACAGTGATCGTGCCTGTAAACATGGCACCCACGTCCCACAATGCAACACTGTACATTGCCTATACTGTAAACATTCTTTATTCATATGAAAATACCCCAAATTGCACGAAAATCACAAACAAACCACACATATTAAAAATGTGCATTTATTTTCTTTTTGTTTCAGGTGAAGAGATGTTACTTTAGCTTTGTTACGACGGAGGTCAGAATGAGGAAGTAACCAGGACCGCGTCATGCAGAAGGGCAGGATTATGGTCACGTTGGATCACGTGAGATGATTGACAGCTGTACAGCGAATGAGCGAGCGCTGAGATCATAACTGACTCAAATCAGGAAGAGGAGACAGAGCTCGCTGTTTGAGCTCTTCAGATCGCATAATTCAGTGGAAAATAAATAGAAATGTTATTCTGTATTTTACAAACGTGAAAATTAATCATTATTTCTCCAAATATGCGCACCGTTGGACTAAAAGCCATGGCGGATGCTGTATATTGCATGTATGTGAACACAAATAAACCAGAGAACACGTGAATGAATGCTTTATGAGTGATGATTTCTATTCAAAATAACGAACGTTTCAGATTAATTATTTTGCACTCCTGGCATAAATTAAGAAATTAATGTCACTGCAAACCAGTTTTATCATAAAGAGTGGTCAAATATCGAAGCTGGAGTCTTCAATCTTTCTAATGATGCTGAGTTTGTCCAGATCAAGTAAGAGTGTGATGTTTTAACGAGTAATGAATGTTCAACAACAATAATCTGGGGCCGTCAGCGATGCAGTGCCGAGAAAGCGGATATAGACTATTGATGCCTGCTGATATAGTTCATTCCTACACGCAGGCACAGAGTGCACACTAGTTTGCAGTCGGCTGTCGTCTGTGCTTTGTGTTTAAGCGCAGCTTTCTGGTCCAGACGCAGCCGATGCGAGGACACAACAACGTTGGCTTTCGTCCCCGCTAGTTCTTTGAAGTCGGCTTGGTGTGTCCCCGGCTTAAAATGGTCGCATGTAGATTTCCAAGCGGGTAATCCATCAGCCGGAAACTGAAGCGTGGCACTTTGGCATCACTTTGACGGCGAATAACTTTACATCTGAGGCGTCCAAAGACTTCATTTGTCCATTATTTATTTCTAAAGAAACACGACAATGAACAAAAGGCTCCATTACTTTGTATCTTACGTTATGGCCCCGTAGAAGCTGTTTTTGTAAAAATAGGCTAACGATTGCATCATAACCACGCGACTCTTTGTTGCACAGTAGAGAAATTACCGTATAGACAGGAGGAGAAGCTCACAGGCAATCTTTTACTGTCTATGAGGCAATCGGGGGGACAAAGAGGCATAAAGTCAAGGGAGAAGCCCATAGATAGAAAGTCCATAAAAGCAACGGGACAAAATATTTCAACAACGTTTTTGAGGAATTGGAAATAATTCGGTATGTGGCACAGCTACTAGAAGATTTACAGCTGTCAGACTGTTGCTCACGTCACATCTCCGTGGTCAAGCTCAGTTTGAGTCTGCGCAGTCGCTCAGCCATCAGGAAGTGAGTGCTTTCTTTTACTGTCTATGCAGATTTCACACACAAATTTGTTCATATGCACGGTTAGTGAATGATACTTTTTGACACGGTTAGTAAATTAGTTTTTTTGACCAAATCGTTGCAAAATATAAGTTTGATAAAAAGTATGTATCAAGATACCACCAAATACATAATTTTGTATCAAGAAGTGTGAAGCTGCACTAGAGCAATAACTGCTAAAAGTTCGACTAAGTAACCGCAGTCTTTCTGAATGAGGTTTAAAGTCCAGATGGGAAGGTACTTACAATCCGGAGGGATCTGAATGTATCCCTGTGTTTGTAGCACACTGAGGAAGAGGAGCAGCAGATGAAGATGTGTCCTGTTCTGCCCTCTTCTTCCTGCCGGCTGACGCTGTGCGGGAGGCATCGTGCATCAAACCAGCAGCCGATGCATGAAAACACACGTGGGTCCCGACACACTCCACTAGAGTAACACACAGACTGAGAGAAGGCTGGAGATCAGGGTCACGTCTGACGGCACACTTCTTCTGTTCTGAGATGACAGCCGGATGAGGAGGGACTGTATATAGACACAAACACAAGGAGAAAATCAACCCTGACCCATCAGTTCCAGAATGGACAATAGAGGAATAAAAACAGCAAAAAGAAAAGAACAAAAAAGAACCGATTACAGAACAATACCCACAACTGAGGTGCCCGTGAGCAAGACACTAACCTCCGAGTGTGTTCACGGTGTGTGTGTGGGTGTGTGTTCAGTACTCACTGCTGTGTGTGTGCACTTGGATGAATGAAATGCCGAGAACAGATTCTGAGTATGGGACACCAGACTTGGCTACACACGTCACTTTAAAGGAATTATTGATAACACTTTATTTCGATAGTGCACTTTAGACATTCTACTAACCCGAACTCTAACCTAACAGCCCACTAATACTCTAATGAGAGTCCACATGTAGTTGCAGAATTATTTATAGCTGTATAATGTCTAAAGTGGACCATCAACATAATGTGTAACCAAATTATTACATTATTCTGCAGAGGAATGTTTGATAAAGTCACTTTGAATTAAGGGTCTGAATATCTCTCAGACACACACACACACACACACACACACAAACACAATCTAATCTGCTTTGTGTTTCAAGTGATAAAGATCCTAAAGGATGTAAAAACATGCTCATGTACAATCAGTGTGTATACATATGTATGCATATATTGTGTGTGTGTATGTTTGTGTGTGTGTGTGTGACGGGTGTAATATTTATTTATTTATTAATTTCACTTAAAATATCTCCCTTTGTTATGATCATTTGTTATATTTCTTTAATTATTTTGAATTCTGGAAATTATTCTTTTAATATTTTATTTAATTTATTCTTCTAATATTGATTTCTATTAATTGATATGTCATGTTTGTATGGTCATTTAGCAGTATTGCAAAGAGTATAGAAGAACAAGAGGCGAAACTCTGATGCTTTTTTGGTAACAGCCACTAGGTGGCGCTTCGGTAGCGCGGCCGCCATTTTGGGGTGAAAATTCCAACTGGAGTCACTGGACAACAGCACAGATAACAGTTAATCCAATCATTAAATACACATTTGAGGTAGTTTTTTCTTGCTTTATTGAGTATTTCCATTTTATGCAACTTTACACATTTATTACTATTATTAGTTACCAACTCCACTAGCCCTGAAATATATTTTTTTACGTTTTAATCCCATGGATCATGCTACAAACATGATGATCTTATAGAACATGATGGACAGTGGCTGTGTTTTTTTGTTTACATAGTCTTGCTATAACGGTAATATAAGATAGTACTGCAAAAAAACAACAAAAAAAAACAACAAAAACAGTTGACTGTAAAGCTATTCTATTGCTGTTATATATATAAATATTGTCCAACATTCCCAATTATCTGATGTAGCATGTCCTTTACTTAATTTTATATGTTGGTATTAATTCAGTGTTTGTAATGCTAATACTAAAGGTTTTGTGGGAAAAAAGTAGAAGACATGTCTAAGTCTGTGAAATAAACTGTTAAAAGGGATTTGATGATCACTAGTCTAGTGTACGTTATTCTCTGTTGTCATCAT
>JAPDVR010000021.1:40952393-40999893 GCA_026230005.1 Gila orcuttii | reverse complement strand
TGGATCTGAAGAGTGTGTGTGAAGAGTGTGTGTGGATCTGAAGTGTGTGTGGATCTGAGGAGTGTGTGTGTGGATCTGAAGAGTGTGTGTGGATCTGAGGAGTGTGTGTGGATCTGAAGAGTGTGTGTGAAGAGTGTGTGTGGATCTGAAGAGTGTGTGTGGATCTGAAGAGTGTGTGTGAAGAGTGTGTGTGGATCTGAGGAGTGTGTGTGGATCTGAAGAGTGTGTTTGGATCTGAAGACTGTGTGTGTGGATCTGAGTAGTGTGTGTGGATCTGAAGAGTGTGTGTGGATCTGAGGAGTGTGTGTGTGGATCTGAGGAGTGTGTGTGGATCTGAAGAGTGTGTGTGGATCTGAGGAGTGTGTGTGTGGATCTGAGGAGTGTGTGTGGATCTGAAGAGTGTGTGTGGATCTGAGGAGTGTGTGTGGATCTGAAGAGTGTGTGTGAAGAGTGTGTGTGGATCTGAAGAGTGTGTGTGGATCTGAAGAGTGTGTGTGGATCTGAAGAGTGTGTGTGAAGAGTGTGTGTGGATCTGAGGAGTGTGTGTGGATCTGAAGAGTGTGTGTGAAGAGTGTGTGTGGATCTGAAGAGTGTGTGTGAAGAGTGTGTGTGGATCTGAGGAGTGTGTGTGGATCTGAAGAGTGTGTGTGGATCTGAGGAGTGTGTGTGGATCTGAAGAGTGTGTGTGAAGAGTGTGTGTGGATCTGAAGAGTGTGTGTGGATCTGAGGAGTGTGTGTGGATCTGAAGAGTGTGTGTGAAGAGTGTGTGTGGATCTGAAGAGTGTGTGTGGATCTGAAGAGTGTGTGTGGATCTGAGGAGTGTGTGTGGTTCTGAAGAGTGTGTGTGAAGAGTGTGTGTGGATCTGAAGAGTGTGTGTGGATCTGAAGAGTGTGTGTGAAGAGTGTGTGTGGATCTGAAGAGTGTGTGTGAAGAGTGTGTGTGGATCTGAAGAGTGTGTGTGGATCTGAAGAGTGTGTGTGGATCTGAGGAGTGTGTGGTTCTGAAGAGTGTGTGTGAAGAGTGTGTGTGGATCTCAGGAGTGTGTGTGGATCTGAAGAGTGTGTGTGAAGAGTGTGTGTGGATCTGAAGAGTGTGTGTGAAGAGTGTGTGTGAAGAGTGTGTGTGGATCTGAAGAGTGTGTGTGAAGAGTGTGTGTAGATCTGAGGAGTGTGTGTGGATCTGAAGAGTGTGTGTGAAGAGTGTGTGTGGATCTGAAGAGTGTGTGTGGATCTGAAGAGTGTGTGTAGATCTGAGGAGTGTGTGTGAAGAGTGTGTGTAGATCTGAGGAGTGTGTGTGAAGAGTGTGTGTAGATCTGAGGAGTGTGTGTGGATCTGAAGAGTGTGTGTGAAGAGTGTGTGTGGATCTGAAGAGTGTGTGTGAAGAGTGTGTGTAGATCTGAGGAGTGTGTGTGAAGAGTGTGTGTAGATCTGAGGAGTGTGTGTGAAGAGTGTGTGTAGATCTGAGGAGTGTGTGTGGATCTGAAGAGTGTGTGTGAAGAGTGTGTGTGGATCTGAAGAGTGTGTGTGGATCTGAAGAGTGTGTGTGAAGAGTGTGTGTAGATCTGAGGAGTGTGTGTGAAGAGTGTGTGTAGATCTGAGGAGTGTGTGTGAAGAGTGTGTGTAGATCTGAGGAGTGTGTGTGAAGAGTGTGTGTAGATCTGAGGAGTGTGTGTGAAGAGTGTGTGTAGATCTGAGGAGTGTGTGTGGATCTGAAGAGTGTGTGTGAAGAGTGTGTGTGGATCTGAAGAGTGTGTGTGGATCTGAAGAGTGTGTGTGAAGAGTATGTGTGGCTCTGAAGAGTGTGTGTGAAGAGTGTGTGTAGATCTGAGGAGTGTGTGTGAAGAGTGTGTGTAGATCTGAGGAGTGTGTGTGGATCTGAAGAGTGTGTGTGGATCTGAAGAGTGTGTGTGGATCTGAAGAGTGTGTGTGAAGAGTGTGTGTGGATCTGAAGAGTGTGTGTGAAGAGTGTGTGTAGATCTGAGGAGTGTGTGTGAAGAGTGTGTGTAGATCTGAGGAGTGTGTGTGAAGAGTGTGTGTAGATCTGAGGAGTGTGTGTGGATCTGAAGAGTGTGTGTGAAGAGTGTGTGTGGATCTGAAGAGTGTGTGTGGATCTGAAGAGTGTGTGTGAAGAGTGTGTGTGGCTCTGAAGAGTGTGTGTGAAGAGTGTGTGTAGATCTGAGGAGTGTGTGTGAAGAGTGTGTGTAGATCTGAGGAGTGTGTGTGAAGAGTGTGTGTAGATCTGAGGAGTGTGTGTGGATCTGAAGAGTGTGTGTGAAGAGTGTGTGTGGATCTGAAGAGTGTGTGTGGATCTGAAGAGTGTGTGTGAAGAGTGTGTGTGGCTCTGAAGAGTGTGTGTGAAGAGTGTGTGTAGATCTGAGGAGTGTGTGTGAAGAGTGTGTGTAGATCTGAGGAGTGTGTGTGGATCTGAAGAGTGTGTGTGAAGAGTGTGTGTGGATCTGAAGAGTGTGTGTGGATCTGAAGAGTGTGTGTGAAGAGTGTGTGTGGCTCTGAAGAGTGTGTGTGAAGAGTGTGTGTAGATCTGAGGAGTTTGTGTGAAGAGTGTGTGTGGATCTGAAGAGTGTGTGTGGATCTGAAGAGTGTGTGTGGATCTGAAGAGTGTGTGTGAAGAGTGTGTGTGGATCTGAAGAGTGTGTGTGAAGAGTGTGTGTAGATCTGAGGAGTGTGTGTGAAGAGTGTGTGTAGATCTGAGGAGTGTGTGTGAAGAGTGTGTGTAGATCTGAGGAGTGTGTGTGGATCTGAAGAGTGTGTGTGAAGAGTGTGTGTGGATCTGAAGAGTGTGTGTGGATCTGAAGAGTGTGTGTGAAGAGTGTGTGTGGCTCTGAAGAGTGTGTGTGAAGAGTGTGTGTAGATCTGAGGAGTGTGTGTGAAGAGTGTGTGTAGATCTGAGGAGTGTGTGTGAAGAGTGTGTGTAGATCTGAGGAGTGTGTGTGGATCTGAAGAGTGTGTGTGAAGAGTGTGTGTGGATCTGAAGAGTGTGTGTGGATCTGAAGAGTGTGTGTGAAGAGTGTGTGTGGCTCTGAAGAGTGTGTGTGAAGAGTGTGTGTAGATCTGAGGAGTGTGTGTGAAGAGTGTGTGTAGATCTGAGGAGTGTGTGTGGATCTGAAGAGTGTGTGTGAAGAGTGTGTGTGGATCTGAAGAGTGTGTGTGGATCTGAAGAGTGTGTGTGAAGAGTGTGTGTGGCTCTGAAGAGTGTGTGTGAAGAGTGTGTGTAGATCTGAGGAGTTTGTGTGAAGAGTGTGTGTAGATCTGAGGAGTGTGTGTGGATCTGAGGCCTTTAAATGTGAACTCTGATCAGCGCCTGATTAGAATACCTCTACAGTTTGTCATCTTATCTACTTAAATATGACTATAATTGCCTTTTAAATGGCATAATGGCAAACAATTGTGAAATGAAAAAAATGTCTAATTTTTAGCCTGCTAGCTTGTTAAATATCATGTTTTATTTGATCATTTGATAAAAAAACACAAATGCATTTCTACAAACTGTGAAGAAATGTACTTTATACCCAGAAGATAAACATGTAATGCAGTGTAACTACAATCAAAGTAACAAAACACACTCGTTTGCTCGTCACACCAGCACGTGTTCTGGAAAGCTCTCACACTGTGAGGAATCAAGAACCACTCAAAGATTTTAGCCAGATTTTATTCAAAATGATGTCGCGTCCGTTCGAAATGGCCTTAAGTATATCAGGTCCTACAGTGTCCTGTACTGTGTGTGTGTGTGTGTGTGCTGTACAAACCCCAGAATGAGTGTTTAAGAGAAAACTACAACAAAGCAGATCTAACCATTTTTCGCTTTATTCAGTCGTGATTCGTTCACAAAAGCATTGTTTGAAAATAAAGCAATAAGCCTACTATAATATCACTATAATGTTCCTCTGGACATTTCTGAGATGCGCAGTGAAAGCACGTTCCCTGGCCAAACCAGAAGCAAGCATTTTCTGTGTTTAACGTGAGGATGTCATCACACACCCTCCATCTGGAACCCAGAGCAAGACTTTTACTGGATTACACACATGACAGACTCCAGAATTAATGAGTCCCGTATTCCCAACGGTCCCCTTCCCGAATAACTGAACGATCTCGACCCTAGAGGGGCTCCTCTGAACAAAAGACAGAGACGTCCCTTTTGTGTTTCCCGTTCAAGCCTATCTTCATTAGAAACGCTCCTCTGTTGAAGCCACACATCTACATGTCAGCTGTCAGAACACGTTCAGATTTACACTGGAACCAGTACGAGTCACGGCTCTGTGAAGAGGACAGCATCGCTTCAACATAACCTAAAATCATTCACTTAAGAAGCAAATTACTCTGGATACATTACCATATATTATTGATTCAGTAAAAGAATATGCATGACTGTTTAATGATGTATTGAGCTCCATCATAGCTTTCTGAGATGTATAAAGCTGCTGTTCTCAAGATCTGTTACGACACATCAGAGATTTCCTGGAAGACTTCACCAATGGTTTATTCATAAGAGCCCCATTCAGTTCACCGACACACACTCATGCACATTACGGTAAACTGATGATGCACAAGGAGAGAATCAGGGAACAGAAGTCCGTAAACTGCTGCTATCCAGCACACACACTGCACTATCCAGCACACACACTGCACTATCCAGCACACACACGGCACTATCCAGCACACACACGGCACTATCCAGCACACACACTGCACTATCCAGCACACACACGGCACTATCCAGCACACACACTGCACTATCCAGCACACACACTGCACTATCCAGCACACACACTGCACTATCCAGCACACACACTGCACTATCCAGCACACACACTGCACTATCCAGCACACACACTGCACTATCCAGCACACACACTGCACTATCCAGCACACACACTGCACTATCCAGCACACACACTGCACTATCCAGCACACACACTGCACTATCCAGCACACACACTGCACTATCCAGCACACACACTGCACTATCCAGCACACACACTGCACTATCCAGCACACACACTGCACTATCCAGCACACACACTGCACTATCCAGCACACACACTGCACTATCCAGCACACACACTGCACTATCCAGCACACACACTGCACTATCCAGCACACACACTGCACTATCCAGCACACACACTGCACTATCCAGCACACACACTGCACTATCCAGCACACACACTGCACTATCCAGCACACACACTGCACTATCCAGCACACACACTGCACTATCCAGCACACACACTGCACTATCCAGCACACACACTGCACTATCCAGCACACACACTGCACTATCCAGCACACACACGGCACTATCCAGCACACACACTGCACTATCCAGCACACACACTGCACTATCCAGCACACACACGGCACTATCCAGCACACACACTGCACTATCCAGCACACACACTGCACTATCCAGCACACACACTGCACTATCCAGCACACACACTGCACTATCCAGCACACACACGGCACTATCCAGCACACACACTGCACTATCCAGCACACACACTGCACTATCCAGCACACACACTGCACTATCCAGCACACACACTGCACTATCCAGCACACACACTGCACTATCCAGCACACACACGGCACTATCCAGCACACACACGGCACTATCCAGCACACACACTGCACTATCCAGCACACACACGGCACTATCCAGCACACACACTGCACTATCCAGCACACACACTGCACTATCCAGCACACACACGGCACTATCCAGCACACACACTGCACTATCCAGCACACACACTGCACTATCCAGCACACACACGGCACTATCCAGCACACACACTGCACTATCCAGCACACACACGGCACTATCCAGCACACACACGGCACTATCCAGCACACACACTGCACTATCCAGCACACACACGGCACTATCCAGCACACACACTGCACTATCCAGCACACACACGGCACTATCCAGCACACACACGGCACTATCCAGCACACACACTGCACTATCCAGCACACACACTGCACTATCCAGCACACACACTGCACTATCCAGCACACACACGGCACTATCCAGCACACACACGGCACTATCCAGCACACACACGGCACTATCCAGCACACACACGGCACTATCCAGCACACACACGGCACTATCCAGCACACACACGGCACTATCCAGCACACACACGGCACTATCCAGCACACACACTGCACTATCCAGCACACACACGGCACTATCCAGCACACACACTGCACTATCCAGCACACACACACTGCACTATCCAGCACACACACGGCACTATCCAGCACACACACGGCACTATCCAGCACACACACGGCACTATCCAGCACACACACTGCACTATCCAGCACACACACTGCACTATCCAGCACACACACTGCACTATCCAGCACACACACGGCACTATCCAGCACACACACGGCACTATCCAGCACACACACGGCACTATCCAGCACACACACGGCACTATCCAGCACACACACGGCACTATCCAGCACACACACTGCACTATCCAGCACACACACGGCACTATCCAGCACACACACGGCACTATCCAGCACACACACGGCACTATCCAGCACACACACGGCACTATCCAGCACACACACTGCACTATCCAGCACACACACACTGCACTATCCAGCACACACACGGCACTATCCAGCACACACACGGCACTATCCAGCACACACACGGCACTATCCAGCACACACACTGCACTATCCAGCACACACACTGCACTATCCAGCACACACACTGCACTATCCAGCACACACACTGCACTATCCAGCACACACACTGCACTATCCAGCACACACACTGCACTATCCAGCACACACACTGCACTATCCAGCACACACACTGCACTATCCAGCACACACACTGCACTATCCAGCACACACACGCCACTATCCAGCACACACACGCCACTATCCAGCACACACACTGCACTATCCAGCACACACACGGCACTATCCAGCACACACTGCACTATCCAGCACACACACGCCACTATCCAGCACACACACTGCACTATCCAGCACACACACGGCACTATCCAGCACACACTGCACTATCCAGCACACACACGCCACTATCCAGCACACACACTGCACTATCCAGCACACACACTGCACTATCCAGCACACACACTGCACTATCCAGCACACACACTGCACTATCCAGCACACACACTGCACTATCCAGCACACACACTGCACTATCCAGCACACACACGCCACTATCCAGCACACACACGCCACTATCCAGCACACACACTGCACTATCCAGCACACACACTGCACTATCCAGCACACACACGCCACTATCCAGCACACACACTGCACTATCCAGCACACACACTGCACTATCCAGCACACACACTGCACTATCCAGCACACACACTGCACTATCCAGCACACACACTGCACTATCCAGCACACACACTGCACTATCCAGCACACACACTGCACTATCCAGCACACACACTGCACTATCCAGCACACACACTGCACTATCCAGCACACACACTGCACTATCCAGCACACACACTGCACTATCCAGCACACACACTGCACTATCCAGCACACACACGCCACTATCCAGCACACACACTGCACTATCCAGCACACACACTGCACTATCCAGCACACACACTGCACTATCCAGCACACATACTGCACTATCCAGCACACACACGCCACTATCCAGCACACACACTGCACTATCCAGCACACATACTGCACTATCCAGCACACACACTGCACTATCCAGCACACACACTGCACTATCCAGCACACACACTGCACTATCCAGCACACACACTGCACTATCCAGCACACACACTGCACTATCCAGCACACACACTGCACTATCCAGCACACACACTGCACTATCCAGCACACACACTGCACTATCCAGCACACACACTGCACTATCCAGCACACACACTGCACTATCCAGCACACACACTGCACTATCCAGCACACACACTGCACTATCCAGCACACACACGCCACTATCCAGCACACACACTGCACTATCCAGCACACACACTGCACTATCCAGCACACACACTGCACTATCCAGCACACATACTGCACTATCCAGCACACACACGCCACTATCCAGCACACACACTGCACTATCCAGCACACATACTGCACTATTCAGCACACACACGCCACTATCCAGCACACACACTGCACTATCCAGCACACACACTGCACTATCCAGCACACATACTGCACTATCCAGCACACATACTGCACTATTCAGCACACACACGGCACTATCCAGCACACACACTGCACTATCCAGCACACATACTGCACTATTCAGCACACACACGGCACTATCCAGCACACACACTGCACTATCCAGCACACACACTGCACTATCCAGCACACACACTGCACTATCCAGCACACACACTGCACTATCCAGCACACACACTGCACTATCCAGCACACACACTGCACTATCCAGCACACACACTGCACTATCCAGCACACACACTGCACTATCCAGCACACATACTGCAAGAGGACCAGCGCTTGGAGAATAGATGGACACTTGTTCAATGATTCTTAATACTGTTACTGCGAGTCATTAGCTGGATGATTCACGACTGTGTGTGTGTGTGTGTGTGTCATGTGATGTTAACCGCACTCACTGATGCTCATGAGAAACATCATGCATTAGGTGTTCACTTCTGAACAGGACGAGGATATGTTATAGTTTCAGCATGTATTATTATAAGATTATAGTTTCGATGCTTGCGCACTTTTGTTTAAAGTTCTGTTGTTGTTTTGTGATTATTGTAAGCTGAGGTGCACTTTCAGAAATAAAGATAGCGTAGTTCACATCACATATTGTGTCCTATAAAACTATATATAGAGAGCACCTCTGTATTTGACAGACTATTTCACGAGTTCACAAAGAATCAGAGAGAGTATTGAGTATTTGTTGTGCTGTGAGGAGCGATGCGGGAAACTGGGATTCGGCTGTGTGTGTACAGGCTTCCTCCAGCGGACCGGCTACAACTGTGCTAATAAAACATCATATCTGATGTTGAGCGTGACCACCAGATTTCAACAAATGTGTGACAGACCACAACCTTCGGAAATCTTTGAGTTCAAGTACTGTAAGTCGAGATGTGGACTAAAGATATGGATGAGAAAACAGCCTCCATTAGGGAAAATGACATAACGACTGTTTACATGCATCCTCATAATGCAATTATAATGAGATTTAGGCAATATTGCATTTAAACCTCATGTAAACACAATACTATGATCACATTGATGCAGTTAATCTCATAGTTTTAGCAACCATAGTAAAATACCATGACGATTTTAATCACAATAAACAGGCATGTAAAACTTTAATGGCATCTACTCCACAGATAACGTTTTCATGCACTGATTATATAATATAATGCAGTATACCCAGACAGCAACATAGTGTCGGCCCGGATCCGGCCCACACCTGGGATGTGTGGACACTATGTTGCCCCCGGGGCGAAAACATGGAGAAATCTTTAGGAGCGTCACAAAAAAATGTCTCGGTTAAAAATGACTAGTAGTAGTTCCTATCCCACACAACGATTAACAATTACGTTTGTGTACAGTATGTGTGTGTTTCAATACTGCTCGTTGGGCTTTACTAATTATATGATTCTACATAGTTATTTTTGCTATACTTTATAACATGTACAATAAAATGTGCTATCCTTATCCACTTGCCTTGTACTGCACTGTCAGTTACTGCATCTATATGAACTCAGTTAAGTTAAACATCATTCCCTTGCTTTATGATACATAAATCTGATTAAAGTAGGTTACAACAACAACATGAAAATTTATAGGTAGTAGAATCAGGTAGAAATACCTCCTTACAGCAACAACTGCACATGTTCACTTTTTACAGTGATCTTGATTTCAGGATGTTTAGATATTTTACTTGAAGAAAAAATCCTGGTGTAAGTTTTATATATATTGTCAGTGTGTCCACTGTGTTTCTCCATTAGCTGATTCCTGCAACTCTGACAGGATTTACAGTCATAAGCCATTCTGAGAATTGC
The DNA here is from genome assembly GCA_026230005.1 of Gila orcuttii. Taxonomy (NCBI): domain Eukaryota; kingdom Metazoa; phylum Chordata; class Actinopteri; order Cypriniformes; family Leuciscidae; genus Gila; species Gila orcuttii. The sequence goes on along the minus strand of JAPDVR010000021.1, from coordinate 40,989,801 downwards.
GACATGCATTGATGTGAACCAGATGAAGGACTCTGATGGAAGCGAATACACTCACTGTTCTTCAGAGAAACGAGTAAATTAACACAACAAAGACTCCATTCTGCCACAGGAAGTGGACGGAGAAGGTCAGAATCAGAGACGGCATTGATGAAGGCTAAGGCAATGACACTTGGTGAATCAGCCTTTACACTAATCTGTTAAACACTAATCTGTTTGTTCTCTGTATTCTTGATTTCCACTGCCATGTTAATGCATGTATCTGTACAGCACTACAGCGGCCAGGAAAGATGTCTGACAATGTACATGTATCCGTCAACAACCAACATTTTACTGTTCAAATTATTAAAAAAGATCTCCTTAAAGAAATAGTTCACTCCAAAATGGAAATTTTAATGGAGTAAATTAATTTTAAATCTTAATTTACTCATCTTCACTTTTAAATAAGGTCACTTTCGGTTCATACATGCACAAGATATGATGTAAAATGAGCAATATTTTAAAACATTAATCATGTTAATGGACAGTACAAACACAATAGTTCATTGTTACTTCAAACTGCATGAATTAATTAAACTAATGAGAACAAATACGTTTAACTTTTTAATTTTGATAACACATTAATAAATGTGTAACCATATTATAATGTTTTTCATTTGACTGTATCATGTGATGATATTATTTCCTACTGTTCATCTTTTTACAAATCATACTTAATGAAAGAGTATAGGTAGGTATTCATTTAATTTCAAATATACTGCACTTAATCATATGAAATTCAAAATAATCATTCAATGCTTGAACAAGTGAAACGTGCATTTCTAAAAAAAACAAACAAACAGTAATACATTTGGCAGCAGAACGAGCATGAACACAGGGAGCTGTCTGTAATATTGCTGTCATGAACTCATTTATATATTAAGTGTTTTTCTGAAAAAAAAAATGAAATCTGAGCTATTTTATATATATATATAAATTCTGCAACCATGGGTTCTGACATATTCAAGATTTAATATTAGCATAGACCGTAGCCTATCCACATTATTCCTGCGCCCCATGACGCTTTGCGCGGATTATGGGTGTAACTTCCGCTAAGCTGTAAACAATCAGTGAAAGACTCTAAACTGTGTACAATGACATTGCATTATTCTACTCACCCTTCAACCATTGAACATTAAAAGGACATTTAAAAGTGTAAAAACATCAACAAGGTACTTTAAACAGACCATGAATAACCCCAGAACCGTGAATCTTTAAACAAAAAAAACAGACTGTATCACTGTAGTAATATCTGTATTATGTAGCATACATTGCCTTAATAATTTTTATTATTATTATTTAGCTACTTCAGCATTGCGTGATACTATTTCAAGGTGATTTCAGTCATTTTGACATAAAATAAATTGTATTTACCTGTGAAAACAAACCTGGAAAGAGACGTGAGGATTTGGGGAGGAAAAAAAAGAAATTCTTTGTTCATTCCAGTGAATTATTAATGGCATATATTGTAAATTAAATCGTTGAGAACAGACCACAAATGTGCAGTATATGTTGACCTTTTTCATATTATTACAGCGGAATGCAAAAGGAAAAAATAAAATAATCATGAGGAAAAGAGTGACTGAAAAGAGCTCTTGCTATAGATATTCCTGTTATAACATGTTGCGTTAAAATACCAAGTGTTACGTTATTCTCACGTTATTCTTAAATAAAACATGAAAGAAAACTGATAGCTCATTGAGTCAAACTGACGGATCAGCTTTATTTGTAGGGCAACCTTATGATTTAAAATGATTAGTTTCAGTGTTTTAGAATGGAAATTCCCCAAACCGGAAGTGCCGCCCATAATTCAAAACGCAGTAAACTCATCAGGAATAAGGTGGATAGTAGCCTGTATATGATATTTTGATGCAGGTACTCGAGCAGTAGCATATGGACTTAAATCAGTTCAGTTCTGAAAACATAAGGATGTTGGGTGGAAGAAGGTTATCAGTGGTTTAAAGCCTGTGTTTAGCGTTGTGATTGGTTGGTGGAAATGCAAAGTGTTCTGTTGTTCTGTTATAAAGTTGTGCTGTTGAAGTTGCATGTCTGACTCAAGCTGAACAGCTTTATTAAGCGTATAGGTCAGGGCTGTTCATCTCCAGTCATCTCCATCAGCCGGACTAAGCATCGTCTACATCAGGGTTCATCCCAATACAGATACGGGTCATTCTGTTATACACTTATAGATTATACACAGATTACAGCCCTGATATGGCCCCGTCACACATGTATGGGGTCTCAGAAGCAGATGTGAATTTCTCTAGGAGAATACAGCAAATAGCCTATAACTCTACATTCTCATTTGCTCTAATAGCAAAAGAAAATAAAAAAAATCATGAGAAGAGAGAAATATGACAAATCCACTGTCACTCCCTCAACCAATTATTATTAATTATTATTGTTATTATGTAATTAAATATCAGTGAAGTGCCATATTTGTTGTGCCATATTTAATTATATGATGACATGCTTATGATTCAGCATCAAGCCAGTGAAATCAAGGATACACTAAGCATAGTCAATCCTGGAGAATCAAAATTAGAAACATTAAAAGATTTAAAATATTTTGTTATATAGCTTGGGCTACATCATAACATCCACACCACATAAAGAAACAATGGCTGAGGCCGTTCACCTGCTAGCAACACACACACACACACACACACACACACACACACACACACACACACACACACACACACACACACACACACACACAGGGTGGCAACTAAAAAGTAGAGCACATTGCTGAAATAATATAGAATTTGTAACTGATAAAGATGGCATGTGTTTCTCTCACTGTAACTGATGTGTGTTTAGACTGTTCATAAAGAGGTCATTATATATCAGCGTGATCTGAGTTAGACTGACACCACATTACATTACATTTAAAACAAACAAGCTTACTTTTCAACAAATTGATTCCCAGAATTGAACGGAATAGAGAGTGCCCTGCTTCTGCAATAATATACTTACTCATGCACCCATGTTTGTATTGAAAATGATTTTATCAAAATAATCTCCAATTATTGGACATAATAACAGACTGTTAAAAAAAATCACTGTTTCTGATAACAGATAATAGTTCCATCAATCTCCAAGAGTGCAGGTTCTGAATCTGCCACACTCCCTCACTAATGTGAATACACACACAAGGCCAAGGTGTGTTCGAGCTGCGATCGGCCCCTAATGACTGAGGTATCACCATCACACACACACACACAACCACTTACATACAGCCAAAAGGCACAGTATTTGTTTCTGAAGCGATCAGTGTCTTACCTTTACAGGTAGTGTGAAGGTCTTGGACAGAAGACTGGTTTCTATCTTGTGGTACGGTCACGGTGACACGCCTTATTCTCCGCTTCTCCTCCGTCTTTCTCTGTTCCCCCCATCCAATGGGTGAAGCCTTGACGGATGCTGCAGTGAGGAGAAACACACCCTTCAGCCCTCCTCCCCTCCTCAGCATGTGCTCCTCACACACGCCTCTGATTGGCGGATGAGTAGAGGTGACATCATCTCTTTCTCTGTTCTGTCTATCCGTCCCCTCCCTTCTCTCTACCTCTCTCTGTCTCAGCCACAATGGAGAGGTTTAAGCTTTCCCTCAGAGCAGCACAAACCGTCCCAGCTCTCCAGGCTGTTTTTCAGATTTTCTCCACTACATTAATTGCCATTGGCAGTTCAACATCACCCTGGCTCTTTGTTAAGTTTACCCATTTTTAACGCATGACAATCTCAATCTCATTACTGTAATACCTAAATAATAAAATATTATCTAAATTGTAAAATATTTATACACAATAACAGTAGTGCTTTTATTCTAGGAATATAAAAAAAATGCATTAAGTTTGCAATATGAGGAAAAATAATTGAATGGGAATCATCATAGAAATAATGCAATTATGCAAAGAATCTTAACAAACAGGCCAGTTTTAAAAAAACAAATGTAATTTTTCTTTCATTTTAAGTGAGAAATGTGGCCTGGTCATGTGACATTCACCCTTATGCATGTCAATGGAGTTTGCTTGCCTTTAAGTTAAAATGATGATTATTGGCTTTAAGCTGAAATTCCATCCATCTATATTTAGAGGTCTGCAGAATATCTCATTTTGTTTTCTTAAAACCAATACTGTAATACAGTATGACTTAATGGAACATGAATATGCTTATAAAAACACAATATGCACAGAGCCCCCCAGCTGGCCCATGTCCCCCCCCCCCCCCTCCGCAGGAGCAGATGGAGCGGGTGTGGGGTAACATGGGCCAGCGCTAGCTGAACACAAGCCTGGGCAGGGTTTAAAGACCTCGGCTGTCTGGAAGCGCATGCTCATTTGCTTGTGTGCATGTGGACTCTTATGTTTGTTTCTGGGAGGTTTGGATTGATTCAGAGTCTCCTTTTGGTATTTGATAATCTGATAAGAGAAGAAGACGCTTTCAAGGGTCCTTCCTTCTCTCTCTACATCAATAAATCTCTGTATTGCACTTAACGTAAGCCCAGTCTGAACAAGAATGACTTGACAGGATCCGTCTGGCTCCGTCCCTCCTGTGCCTTTACCGGAACAGTCACAACAACAAGCAATCAGGATCCACTGACATAGATCTCAAATGTTATATTTTAACAATATAATAAAAAAAATGTCATCAGAATTTTTGTCTTGTTGTCCACTAAAAATATGTAAACATCCATAAAACTAGAGAAATAGTAATAATCCCCACCAGGACACACGTGAAAACACCCCATGTTTGCCATACTTGTTTGAGCCAGAGTCTAATCCCAAATCAGAAGACAAACCTACACCTCAAATACCAAAGACACTCCAGTCTGTGACAGCTTCGTAAAATATAATCTGTATTTATATTGATTCCATATGCATTTGTATTGTATTACATTATATAAGTGTTGAAATGAAGGCGCTACAGAAAGGTGTTTTTTCTCGTTACACAGTTGAGGTAATCAGTTGCATCAAAAATTTTAAGTTAAGAAATTCTTAACTGTCACCCCCCCTTTTGATAATGGACATTAAAATGCACTATACAAACTTAAATGGTTGTAATTCAAGAATGCTTTGGAATATAGACCTAAGTTTGAGACCTAAAGAAAACACTCAGCAGATTATTACTGAAGTGACAGCACTTCAAAAAATTAAAGTAGGAAAAAGTTATGGAAGTTTAAATTTACAGTAAATCAAATATACTGTATTAATATTTTTTCTTTTATATAAAATAAATATTTGACTACATATTTTTTCTATAAAATTACTATAAAATGAAAGCCATAAATCTAACCAAGTTGTGTTCCAAATTTCCAAATTCCCATTCCCAAGTTCCCATGAGATTATGTTTAGGCGTAATACCAAAAATAGCCACCGGGTTCCATTGAATTCCATTGAATTTAAAGGCTAACTAAACCCTAAACCAACTTTTTTTAGTTAAAGGGTAACTAAACCCCTGGTCAGAGCCTGACTCCACCCACTGGCAATATTTGAAAAATGCTGGAAAAGTGGGCGGAGCCCAGCGGAGGCGGGCGTGCACCTGAGACGCATCTCTCTGTAGGCAAGGGCGTGGTTAGCTGGTACTCTGACGTCAGAGGGTACCACAACTTCCAATAGGAAAATTCAACAGCAGTAGCCACCGTTTAACCTGAAGAGGGCAGCACTCAGACGTCTTTACACCATATATTGTAGAATTAAAACACTTTATACACAAATGTCAAAAAATGTACTTGAATCAATGAACAGCATTTATGAAGCTCCATTCTTACAGATCATTAACTAAAAAAAAGTTTTTAGTTTAGTTACCCTTTAAAAATACATAGGCTGAGTAACTAAAACAATCTTTGTCAAAGAATACACTTGTTTGTTCACAGTTTGAAGGTTCTTGTTTCCATTTGTTTAATTTCAAGATCTGCGGTGAATTTTCCATTGTTGCTTTTACAGCTGTTCTCTGTTTTTTTCCTATGTGAATGTGATCGGCAAGTGTATCCTGTTTTGTGCCATAAATAATCCATTGGAGATGAATCATCTGCCTAGTGGATGCTATTAAATATGCACAAATGCCGAGCTGACCAGTGCCCATTGACCTTTGAACCGTAATTTGAAATTGGTAGGATATTTCCAAATTTCTTTTGTTTTTTGAAGTCAAAGGACTTTGATTCATGGAATTAAGTGATTGATTTATTTATTTTTTGCTTCTGAAATGGACAGACTTTGTTTTTTGTACTTGAACTGATCGAGAGAATTTTGAACAACTCTTTAAACTGAATCCTTTGATTCACGAATTGCATGTCTAATAGAGGGAATGCATTAACGTCACTTTCCCGCCGGAACACGCCCCCTCAGCCGGACTGAGTGGCAGAAGAGCAGCTGCGTGACTGGATTTAATAGATGAAACTGCGAAAACAAGTAAAACAAGTAAAACAAACGATTATCAGTTTAAACTAAAGATTGGACTCAATATAGTGTTCCTTACAACTTACTAAAGATCCAGTGATCCATGGATATTGACATGCAGCCAGGAATCGTGTTTCCTGACATTTATATGTGCCTGATTTTGACACCGGGGAAATACATACAGCAAATTTGCCTGTGAACGCTTTATATAAATACAATATAGGCAGGTTTAAATCCAGGTGATCACTTATATCAATGTTATATATATCATCATATCGTCTAGACTTAAAACTTGTATAGTTTTTTGTCAGTGTTTATTTAAAAATGTCAAATTATACAGAATATACAGTGGTAAATATTTGATTGATGAGTTGTCACTGCAATATATAACAATACAATATATAGAGAATGATTTTACCACTAAATTCAGCATATTGACACAAAAATGAAAACTGCAAATCCACCTTTCGCTGCCTGGAGTCCAGTTGTTTCTATGAATTGCAGCGATCTATTTGCTTCTCTGTTCTGTAGCTTTAGGTAGTCTGTAAAAATATACCTCATATTTCTTGTCAAATCTAGTTGTACAGTCAGTCTCAAAGCTCTTTCCCGTTTTAGACGCGATTTGTGTGTTTTTCCGCAGCATTCACGCTGAAAACCAATGCTGCCGCTCAGTGTTTTTGCCACTTAGCGGGCGTAACCGCAGTCACTCCGGCCAACGCTGACGTCACGTGCATACCCTCTATTATATTTATTTTAAAAAAGTTAAAACAAAACAAAAACTTGTTACATGTTAAGAATTTTAAATAGGTTATGTAAGGATGGATTTTCCTAAGACGGAATTCAAGAGTTCGAACCTGCAATAAAACCACATAAACTCACTAATCTGCAAAGGAGATCTAAGGGACAGAGAGCAACAACATAACTGGCCCAATCTAATCTCTTCCCCCCATACTGTATTCCTGACTCTACACACTATCTTCTCTCCTTCAGGGATAACTCAATCATGCAAATCTCACAACCTCCTGCCTCCAGCTGTGCTATGTGGGGGCAAAATAAATACTTCTGGTGCAAGTGGTAAAGTTGTTTCATTCCCACAGCAGCAGAACAGTAAGAAAAAGAAAACAATGCCTGTTCTTCTGTTGTGGGAGATGCCCCAATAAAGATTGTTGATAACCATTTGTCTTTATCCCCCAAACTTAGGCATGACCACTTGGGTCACGAGAAAGGGTCCAACAAAGGCTGAATAAATATTTGGGTGCTAGATGTTTATTGTCCTTTTATGTTTTTGGGTATTTAAAGAGAATTGGCAAACCACTCAAGGAAGCATCTGTAAACAGAACTTCCCACACTGTTGCTGTGTGTCTCTATTGCCAGGTATGCTGACTCTTTTAAACTAATTTTGATATTGCATTTTGAATTATGTTTGTATTTTATGCTGATCAGTTTTGTATTGTGTATTCTTTTTAATCCTTTCGATTGATTTTTAACTATGCCTGGCAAAATAAATCTTACATCTTGATTTATTCTGAAGTATTCTGAAATCATTATTTTAGTAGATTATAGGAGGCTGGTGCTACCGCAAATCTTGCAGGATAGGTCAAACTAAAGGCGCATGTATGAATGGAGCAGTAGGCACATCATCTGAAGACCTTTTGATTTCTGTCTATCACTGATTTAGCAAGTTGTATGGAAATGGCTAAAGTAAACTACACTTTTTTTTTACAAGTGAGCAGTAGGCCACTGACTTAAGAGGTATTAGCTAACCCTGCACCCTCTGACTAAATTCAGAACTGAAAAGTTTGTGTCCGTGAGAAACACGATCCGGCCGACGTGATCTCTGTGCGGCATTGGGTCCATAATGAATTAATAAATGAAAATATAAGAAACTCAGACTAATCAATGATCTAAATTAAATCACAATTAAACGTTTGATCAGCTGTTAGGATAGAAAATAAGTAAAAGATAAAGAGTCATTCAAATTTGGTGTCAGATTGAATTATTCATGGGGTCAAGATTAATATTAGAAACCGACCATTTAATAAATTAAAGTGATTTTTCCAGAAACGCCCGAAAAGACATACACGCTGAATTCCTTCGACCATACCATTGGATTCCGTCGTTGGGCCAACGGGTGGAGCTTACAGTTATATAAACTAATATAGCTTCAAAATATAAAAGGTAGTAAATAAAGAAGAACAAAAAAACATATTACAAGCAATAAACAAAGAGTGCTTTCAGTATTCAAAAGTAGGCTGTCCGAACATTTTCCCTTCAAGAGCTCTGAGTGATTTTTCTTCTCAGTTTAGATACGATAAGTGGCATTCACACTAATGCACAGATCTATTTAGAAATATTAGATGTGGTTTGTCCTGTTGGTTGCAGAGGGGGGGGGGGGGGGGGGGGGGGTGGGTTGGCGGATGCGCGCGTGCATCGATATTGACTACCAGCTATATACAGCATGCTGCCAACGTCGAAAATCCAGCTGTATTCTAACAATAACTTAGCTCTCCTTATTAGCTAGGCTCCTTACATGCTGGCTAATAACTTTTTTTTAAAGCTGGGTCTCCAACATTGACAGCGCTGTGTTGGACAGATTTGTGCAGCGGTGTTCCATGAGGGAGAGAGAGAGGTACAGGTGAGTGAGAGAGAGAGAGAGAGGTACGGGTGAGTGAGAGAGAGAGAGAGAGGTACGGGTGAGTGAGAGAGAGAGAGGGACGGGTGAGTGAGAGAGAGAGAGGGACGGGTGAGTGAGAGAGAGAGAGGGACGGGTGAGTGAGAGAGAGAGAGGGACGGGTGAGTGAGAGAGAGAGAGGTACAGGTGAGTGAGAGAGAGAGAGGGACGGGTGAGTGAGAGAGAGAGAGGTACAGGTGAGTGAGAGAGAGAGGTGCGGGTGAGAGAGAGAGAGAGGGACGGGTGAGTGAGAGAGAGAGAGGAACGGGTGAGTGAGTGAGAGAGAGAGAGGTACGGGTGAGAGAGAGAGAGAGGGACGGGTGAGTGAGAGAGAGAGAGGAACGGGTGAGTGAGAGAGAGAGAGGTACAGGTGAGTGAGAGAGAGAGAGGTACAGGTGAGTGAGAGAGAGAGAGGTACAGGTGAGTGAGAGAGAGAGAGAGAGGTACGGGTGAGTGAGAGAGAGAGAGAGAGAGGTACGGGTGAGTGAGAAAGAGAGAGGGACGGGTGAGTGAGAGAGAGAGAGGTACAGGTGAGTGAGAGAGAGAGAGGGACGGGTGAGTGAGAGAGAGAGAGGTACAGGTGAGTGAGAGAGAGGTGCGGGTGAGAGAGAGAGAGAGAGGGACGGGTGAGTGAGAGAGAGAGAGAGAGGAACGGGTGAGTGAGAGAGAGAGAGGTACGGGTGAGAGAGAGAGAGGGACGGGTGAGTGAGAGAGAGAGAGAGGAACGGGTGAGTGAGAGAGAGAGAGGTACAAGTGAGTGAGAGAGAGAGAGGTACAGGTGAGTGAGAGAGAGAGAGGTACAGGTGAGTGAGAGAGAGAGAGAGAGGTACGGGTGAGTGAGAGAGAGAGAGAGAGGTACGGGTGAGTGAGAGAGAGAGAGGGACGGGTGAGTGAGAGAGAGAGGGACGGGTGAGTGAGAGAGAGAGAGGTACAGGTGAGTGAGAGAGAGAGAGGTACAGGTGAGTGAGAGAGAGAGAGGTACGGGTGAGTGAGAGAGAGAGAGGTACAGGTGAGTGAGAGAGAGAGGTGCAGGTGAGTGAGAGAGAGAGAGGTACAGGTGAGTGAGAGAGAGAGAGAGGTACAGGTGAGTGAGAGAGAGAGAGGTACAGGTGAGTGAGAGAGAGAGAGAGGGACGGGTGAGTGAGAGAGAGAGAGGTACAGGTGAGTAAGAGAGAGAGAGAGAGAGAGAGGTACAGGTGAGTGAGAGAGAGAGAGGTACAGGTGAGTGAGAGAGAGAGGTGCAGGTGAGTGAGAGAGAGAGAGGTACAGGTGAGTGAGAGAGAGAGAGGTACAGGTGAGTGAGAGAGAGAGAGGTACAGGTGAGTGAGAGAGAGAGAGAGGGACGGGTGAGTGAGAGAGAGAGAGGTGCAGGTGAGTGAGAGAGAGAGAGAGGTGCAGGTGAGTGAGAGAGAGAGAGGTACAGGTGAGTGAGAGAGAGAGAGGTACAGGTGAGTGAGAGAGAGAGAGGTACAGGTGAGTGAGAGAGAGGTACAGGTGAGTGAGAGAGAGAGAGGTACAGGTGAGTGAGAGAGAGAGAGGTACAGGTGAGTGAGAGAGAGAGAGAGGTACAGGTGAGTGAGAGAGAGAGGTACAGGTGAGTGAGAGAGAGAGAGAGGTACAGGTGAGTGAGAGAGAGAGAGAGAGGTACGGGTGAGTGAGAGAGAGAGAGAGAGAGGTACGGGTGAGTGAGAAAGAGAGAGGGACGGGTGAGTGAGAGAGAGAGAGGTACAGGTGAGTGAGAGAGAGAGAGGGACGGGTGAGTGAGAGAGAGAGAGGTACAGGTGAGTGAGAGAGAGGTGCGGGTGAGAGAGAGAGAGAGGGACGGGTGAGTGAGAGAGAGAGAGAGAGGAACGGGTGAGTGAGAGAGAGAGAGGTACGGGTGAGAGAGAGAGAGGGACGGGTGAGTGAGAGAGAGAGAGAGGAACGGGTGAGTGAGAGAGAGAGAGGTACAAGTGAGTGAGAGAGAGAGAGGTACAGGTGAGTGAGAGAGAGAGAGGTACAGGTGAGTGAGAGAGAGAGAGAGAGGTACGGGTGAGTGAGAGAGAGAGAGGTACAGGTGAGTGAGAGAGAGAGAGAGAGGTACGGGTGAGTGAGAGAGAGAGAGGGACGGGTGAGTGAGAGAGAGAGGGACGGGTGAGTGAGAGAGAGAGAGGTACAGGTGAGTGAGAGAGAGAGAGGTACAGGTGAGTGAGAGAGAGAGAGGTACGGGTGAGTGAGAGAGAGAGAGGTACAGGTGAGTGAGAGAGAGAGGTGCAGGTGAGTGAGAGAGAGAGAGGTACAGGTGAGTGAGAGAGAGAGAGAGGTACAGGTGAGTGAGAGAGAGAGAGGTACAGGTGAGTGAGAGAGAGAGAGAGGGACGGGTGAGTGAGAGAGAGAGAGGTACAGGTGAGTAAGAGAGAGAGAGAGAGAGAGGTACAGTGAGTGAGAGAGAGAGAGGTACAGGTGAGTGAGAGAGAGAGGTGCAGGTGAGTGAGAGAGAGAGAGGTACAGGTGAGTGAGAGAGAGAGAGGTACAGGTGAGTGAGAGAGAGAGAGGTACAGGTGAGTGAGAGAGAGAGAGAGGGACGGGTGAGTGAGAGAGAGAGAGGTGCAGGTGAGTGAGAGAGAGAGAGAGGTGCAGGTGAGTGAGAGAGAGAGAGGTACAGGTGAGTGAGAGAGAGAGAGGTACAGGTGAGTGAGAGAGAGAGAGGTACAGGTGAGTGAGAGAGAGGTACAGGTGAGTGAGAGAGAGAGAGGTACAGGTGAGTGAGAGAGAGAGAGGTACAGGTGAGTGAGAGAGAGAGAGAGGTACAGGTGAGTGAGAGAGAGAGGTACAGGTGAGTGAGAGAGAGAGAGGTACAGGTGAGTGAGAGAGAGAGAGAGTGACGGGTGAGTGAGAGAGAGAGAGGTACAGGTGAGTGAGAGAGAGAGAGAGTGACGGGTGAGTGAGAGAGAGGGAGGTACAGGTGAGTGAGAGAGAGAGAGGGACGGGTGAGTGAGAGAGAGAGAGGTACAGGTGAGTGAGAGAGAGAGGTGCAGGTGAGTGAGAGAGAGAGAGGGACGGGTGAGTGAGAGAGAGAGAGGTACGGGTGAGTGAGAGAGAGAGAGGGACGGGTGAGTGAGAGAGAGAGAGGTACAGGTCAGTGTGAGAGAGAGAGGTACAGGTGAGTGAGAGAGAGAGAGGGACGGGTGAGTGAGAGAGAGAGAGGTACAGGTGAGTGAGAGAGAGAGAGGTGCAGATGAGTGAGAGAAAGAGAGAGGGACGGGTGAGTGAGAGAGAGAGAGGTACAGGTGAGTGAGAGAGAGAGAGGGACGGGTGAGTGAGAGAGAGAGAGGTACAGGTGAGTGAGAGAGAGAGAGAGGGACGGGTGAGTGAGAGAGAGAGAGGTACAGATGAGTGAGAGAGAGAGAGGTACAGGTGAGTGAGAGAGAGATACAGGTGAGTGAGAGAGAGAGAGGTACAGGTGAGTGAGAGAGAGAGAGGTACAGGTGAGTGAGAGAGAGAGAGAGAGGTACAGGTGAGTGAGAGAGAGAGAGGTACAGGTGAGTGAGAGAGAGAGAGGTACAGGTGAGTGAGAGAGAGAGAGGTACAGGTGAGTGAGAGAGAGAGAGGTACAGGTGAGTGAGAGAGAGAGGTACAGGTGAGTGAGAGAGAGAGGTACAGGTGAGTGAGAGAGAGAGAGGTACGGGTGAGTGAGAGAGAGAGGTACAGGTGAGTGAGAGAGAGAGAGGTACAGGTGAGTGAGAGAGAGAGAGGTACAGGTGAGTTAGAGAGAGAGAGAGGTACGGGTGAGTGAGAGAGAGAGAGAGGTACAGGTGAGTGAGAGAGAGAGAGGTACAGGTGAGTGAGAGAGAGAGAGGTACAGGTGAGTGAGAGAGAGAGAGGTACAGGTGAGTGAGAGAGAGAGAGGTACAGGTGAGTGAGAGAGAGAGGTACAGGTGAGTGAGAGAGAGAGGTACAGGTGAGTGAGAGAGAGAGAGGTACGGGTGAGTGAGAGAGAGAGGTACAGGTGAGTGAGAGAGAGAGAGGTACAGGTGAGTGAGAGAGAGAGAGGTACAGGTGAGTTAGAGAGAGAGAGAGGTACGGGTGAGTGAGAGAGAGAGAGAGGTACAGGTGAGTGAGAGAGAGAGAGGGACGGGTGAGTGAGAGAGAGAGAGGGACGGGTGAGTGAGAGAGAGAGAGGTACAGGTGAGTGAGAGAGAGAGAGGTACAGGTGAGTGAGAGAGAGAGAGGGACGGGTGAGTGAGAGAGAGAGAGGTACAGGTGAGTGAGAGAGAGAGAGAGGTACGGGTGAGTGAGAGAGAGAGAGGTACAGGTGAGTGAGAGAGAGAGAGGGACGGGTGAGTGAGAGAGAGAGAGGGACGGGTGAGTGAGAGAGAGAGAGGTACAGGTGAGTGAGAGAGAGAGAGGTACAGGTGAGTGAGAGAGAGAGAGGTACAGGTGAGTGAGAGAGAGAGAGGGACGGGTGAGTGAGAGAGAGAGAGGGACGGGTGATTGAGAGAGAGAGAGGTACAGGTGAGTGAGAGAGAGAGAGGTACAGGTGAGTGAGAGAGAGAGAGGTACAGGTGAGTGAGAGAGAAAGAGGGACGGGTGAGTGAGAGAGAGAGAGGTACAGGTGAGTGAGAGAGAGAGAGAGGTACGGGTGAGTGAGAGAGAGAGAGGTACAGGTGAGTGAGAGAGAGAGAGGGACGGGTGAGTGAGAGAGAGAGAGGGACGGGTGAGTGAGAGAGAGAGAGGTACAGGTGAGTGAGAGAGAGAGAGGTACAGGTGAGTGAGAGAGAGAGAGGTACAGGTGAGTGAGAGAGAGAGAGGGACGGGTGAGTGAGAGAGAGAGAGGGACGGGTGAGTGAGAGAGAGAGAGGTACAGGTGAGTGAGAGAGAGAGAGGTACAGGTGAGTGAGAGAGAGAGAGGTACAGGTGAGTGAGAGAGAGAGAGGGACGGGTGAGTGAGAGAGAGAGAGGTACAGGTGAGTGAGTGAGAGAGAGGTACAGGTGAGAGAGAGAGAGAGAGGTACGGGTGAGTGAGAGAGAGAGAGGTACAGGTGAGTGAGAGAGAGAGAGGGACGGGTGAGTGAGAGAGAGAGAGGGACGGGTGAGTGAGAGAGAGAGAGGTACAGGTGAGTGAGAGAGAGAGAGGTACAGGTGAGTGAGAGAGAGAGAGGTACAGGTGAGTGAGAGAGAGAGAGGTACAGGTGAGTGAGAGAGAGAGAGGGACGGGTGAGTGAGAGAGAGAGAGGTACAGGTGAGTGAGTGAGAGAGAGGTACAGGTGAGAGAGAGAGAGAGAGGTACGGGTGAGTGAGAGAGAGAGAGGTACAGGTGAGTGAGAGAGAGAGAGGGACGGGTGAGTGAGAGAGAGAGAGGGACGGGTGAGTGAGAGAGAGAGAGGTACAGGTGAGTGAGAGAGAGAGAGGTACAGGTGAGTGAGAGAGAGAGAGGTACAGGTGAGTGAGAGAGAGAGAGGGACGGGTGAGAGAGAGAGAGAGAGATGACAGTTGGCAGCAAAAATATGAGCTCCTGATATCAACAACATTTTTGCCAGAAAATGTAAGTTTTTTATGACTCAACCTGTAATTATATGATTGAAAACTTAACTGTGAACAAAAGAGGCAGAAGATTTTGAAGGTAAGACCTCTAAAAACGATTTAATTTTTTTGTCATCACCTAAAAACTGCATAATAACTCAACATATCAAGCTAACTGCTAGCCAAGCTAACATTCCGTGGCAGTTAATTCAGTTGAGAACAACATGGGCCTACCTAAAGCAGAGGCATTTTTTAAAAATGAAGAGGAGCTGGAGATAATATATCCAGCAGAAGTTAAATCTACCAAAGAAAAGAAAAGGATGAAAGAGATGATCCTGAGAGAGAACCCAGAGTTACTGCTGTCTGACTACAGTGGACCAGAAGACAATAGAGTCCGGTGTAACCTGCTGTTCTTCACTGAACACCCATCAGCCTGGCACACCATCCTCAGCTCTGCCATGACATGTAGAAGAAAAGGAGGCATCAGCAAAGGCAGACAACTCACTCTGGAAGGAGACAACGACACAAAGCTGATTGTGAACCTCTATCATAACGGAACTGTCATGGTCCAGGGACCAGAAACCAGCCTCAATGAATTCCAGAGGAACTTCAAAAACCTTAAAGTGGAGGTTCAGAAGATTAAGAAAGATCCTGAAGTGAAGAGAAGCGCAGAGGAGGGACTCAGCAACACAACAGACACAAACACTGACCCAGGCTCAAGAACTCCTCTGACAGACAGACATATCAGTACTCCTGCGTCTCCCAAGATAAAGGCCTTGAGAGACAACATCGCGGAGCTGGAGCAGGACTACTACTTGTTTAAAGAGGAAACTACCAACAACATCCACCATCTCCTGAATATGACCAGCCATCACAGCATTCAACAACTACAACAGCTCTGCTCGGCCGTTAAACATCTGGAGGAGGCCAATCAGGAGCTGCGACAGGAGCTGAGGAGGGTGAGAGAGGAGCTGGGTAGAAGAGAACAACACGGCCACACACTGGAGAGACTGCTGGAAGAGACCAGAAACCAGCTGCACACAAAACAACATCAGCAGTGTGTCAGCACTCAAACACACAGCGCCTCCACCCCGGAACGCATCCCATCATCAGCAGTGTCAGCACACACAAAAAAGAGCTCCTTCACTCTTGAACATCAGCAGTGTGTCAGTACACCATCACTGAGCTCCTTCACTCCTGCAACCCCACAATCTCATCAAGCCCCTCAGAGGAAAGTCAGCAGCAGCATCACACCATACCGTCCACCAACTACAACACCATCCACGAGCACCGGCAGAGATCAGGCGAGTAAAGACAACATCGTCATCCTCTGTGACTCCAACGGCCACCATCTTGACCACAGACGTCTGTTTCCGGGCAGATCGGTGAAGAAGTTCTGGTGTCCCACCTCACACTCTGCTCTGAGACTGCTGCGAGAGGGAGTGCTGGGCGCACCGTCACACATCATTCTTCACACCGGAACAAACGACCTCAGTGCAAGGGTGGACGTCACAAAAGCCCTGTCCAACGTGGTGAAAACAGCCAGCAGTATCTACCCCGGAGCCAAGGTCATCATCTCAACCCTTTTACCTCGCAGAGACGTCCCTCAAAGGATCATCAACACAATCAACGCGGAGATAGCCAACATCTGTGCTTCAATGCCGAGCGTTCACATAGCCAACCATCAGCGCATCACCCATGAGCATCTATATGACCGTATCCACATCCATAGCGAGGGCATGAGACTGTTCGCAAAAACCATCAAGGAGTCAGCCCTGAAACGCCCTCAGAAAACACCCCCTGAGCGCGAGTCAGTCAGACAGACGGACAGCTACGCCGCTGTAGTGGCAGGAACAGGTAGAGCTGACACCACTGACCTGATCCAGATCAAACACATGCTGCAAATTATATGTGACAATATGTTAGCTTAAATACTCATAGTGTGTCTGTCAAGAATGATCATTATTTCTTAATCACTTTTTTATTTTTATTTTTTATTTTATTTTATAATTTATTTTTTTGATTTTTTATTCAATGTTTAAAATTGACCGACTCACCATACTTCGATATATCCTCTATATTACCTTTCTAATTGATTAATCTATATTTTAAAACATGATTGGGTCATGAATTTCATACATTTTTCTGGTAAATCCAATATTCGTCAATGTCATCGTTTAAAATAACATGCTATAACATTCAGGGGATGTTCTCTTCTGCTTTTGGGGAGAAAACTACTAACCCTGATTTTGTAAATATTGTACATAGTTCAGACATAATTATATTACTTGAGACATGGTGTCGTTTAGACTCCAAAATCTGCACTCCTCCAAACTACAGAGAGCTACGAATCCCTTCAATCAAACAGCCTAACATTAAAAACGGAAGAGATTCAGGAGGAATCATAGTTTGGTTTAAAGACCATCTGTGGCATTATATTCAGCCTGTGAAAAAAGGGAAAACACATATTTGGTTAAAACTTCAAAAAGAGCTTTTGTGTTTAGATGAGGACATGTACCTGTGTGCCACATACATCCTCCCATATGAGTCTCCTTATTATAATGAAGACATCTTCCCAACCCTACAGTCAGAGACCGTTTACTTTCAATCTCTAGGATCAGTTCTGTTAATGGGGGATCTGAACGCTAGAACGGGGAAGGAAGCGGATTACATTACCTCAGATGGAGACAAATATATTAACAACTCACATATATATCAACGGAAACACTTTACGAAGGCACGTCAGAATTATGACAACACGATAAACAGGCACGGAAAACAAGTCCTGCGGCTCTGCAAAAGCCTGGGTCTGTATATAGTTAACGGCAGGACAAAGGGAGATTCTCTGGGTCGGTTCACCTACTGCTCATATCTCGGCAGCAGCGCAGTAGATTACGCCATCACTGATGTAGACCACAGTAAACTCAACTATTACACAGTAATGCCACAGCTGCCGTTATCAGACCACAGTCACACAGTCCTCAGTCTGAACAGATCCGTGAATCTCCGGCCTTCAGACCCGAAGGTTAAACTGCACCCCCTCCCCTCCACGTTTATATGGGGTAAAGACAGTCCTGCCCAGTACGAAGCCCAGCTCCACAGCACTCGGGTCCAGAACATGATAGATTCATTTCTATCTACTTCATTTAGTGAAGAGAAGAGAACTATCAATTTAGCAACTCATCAATTAAACGAAATATTCTCTACAGTGGTCAGAAAAGCCCTGAGAAAAAGAAAAAATTATAGATGTAAGAAAGAAATTGCTAAAGATGGTTGGTTTGATAAAGAGTGCCAAAAATTAAGAAAAGAATTAAGATCATTATCTAATATAAAACACAGAGACCCTGCAAACCAACAAACACGAGACAAATATCAGCAAACCCTCAAAACATACAAGTCAATACTAATACAGAAAAAAGTGGATCACATGAAATCAAAGCTTAATAAGATTGAGGAGGCAGTAGATCAGAATTCTTTTTGGGAATTATGGAATAAATTAGATAAATCGAAAGAACCTAAACACATTCCCATCTATGACCCAAACATCTGGACCGAACATTTTGGAAAACTCTATTCCCAAAACGAACCAACTCTCACCCAAAAACACCTGACCTCCCAACTCTATAACCTGGAACGCACTGTAAAAGACCAGATAAACCATTTAGACCAGCCCATATTACTAATTGAACTAACAGACAAGATAAAATCCCTAAAAAATAAAAAATCCTGTGGCATGGATTTAATATCAAATGAGATGCTGAAACACAGCAGCCCCAAACTGAAAGATGCAATTCTCAAATTATTCAATCTTTTATTAAAAGCAGGACACTTTCCTGAGATATGGAAAGAAAGTTTGATTACACCAATCTTTAAACAGGGCGAGAAGTACGACCCAAATAATTACAGGGGCATCGCAGTGAGCAGCAACCTGGGCAAACTCTTCTGCTCCATCATCAACGACAGGCTAGTTCAGTTCCTCCAAGAACACAAGATTCTTAACAATTCTCAGATTGGATTTATGCCTAAACAGAGAACATCAAATCACATTTACACACTCCACACACTCATACAAAAACACGTCCAACAAACAAAACAAGGGAAAATATTTGGCTGCTTCATTGACTTTAAAAAAGCCTTTGATTCGGTATGGCATAATGGACTTTTCCTAAAACTAATCCAAAGTGGAATAGGAGGAAGGACATATGACATTATAAAGGATATATACAACGGGAACAAGTGCGGGGTGAAGATTAATGACAAACGTACTGATTATTTCAGTCAAACTAAAGGAGTCCGTCAAGGCTGCAGCCTCAGCCCGACTCTCTTTAATATCTATATTAATGAATTGGCATCAGCACTTGAGAAGTCCTCTTGTCCCGGTCTGACCCTCGACGACAGAGAAATCAAAAGCCTCCTGTACGCTGATGATCTTCTGCTGCTTTCTCCTCATGAAGAGGGTCTGCACCAAAGCCTCTCGCTTCTGGACCAGTACAGCAGCGACTGGGCCTTACCCATCAACATGGACAAGTCCAAAATCATGATCTTTCAGAAAAAACCTCGCCTTACTGACAAAAAATACAAATTTACACTTGGGGGAACGATTCTTAATCATGTCACCTGTTATAATTATTTGGGTCTGACAATCTCAGCTTCTGGAAAATTTGACACTGCAATAAAAGATCTGACTGATAAAGCACGTAGGGCTTATTACAGTATAAGAAAACCCCTGTTCAAATTTAACCCACCCATTAAACTGTGGCTGAAAATCTTTGACAGCATCATCAAACCCATCCTTCTTTACGGCTGTGAAATCTGGGGCCCCAAATTTAAATTAAATTATGAATCCTGGGACAAAACTCCCGCTGAAATTTTCCACCTTGAGTTCTGCAAGAACATCCTGGGAACTCACAGAAACGCTCCAAGTCTGGGTTGCCGGGCAGAATTAGGCAGATTCCCTCTCCTATCTGAAATCCAGAAGAGAGCCGTAAAGTTCTGGTTTCATCTATCAGACGCGCAGACAGAGAGTTACCATCACTGCGCTCTCAGATACAGGGCAGGACACACAGAGAGCGACCCCATGCTACATTTAGTGGAAAAACACCAACTCAATTCATCAATTCAATTTAGACACTCAAAAGTAAAAGAAATAGGGAAAATAACCAAAGAAGAATACATACACGATTGGCAGATAAAGGTCACACAATTAAATAAATTACAATATTTCCACAAAATAAAGTCAGATTATAAATTGGCACCATACCTGACTGATATCAGGAACTATGGTCAGAGAAAACTCTTGACAAAGTATCGCATTAGTGACCACAGTCTGTGTGTGGAGACGGGCCGACACAAGCAGAGCTGGAGAGAGAGAGAGCTCAGACTGTGTCCACACTGCACTGATGGAGAGAGAGAGAGAGAGAGAGCTCAGACTGTGTTCACACTGCACTGATGGAGAGAGAGAGAGAGAGAGAGAGAGCTCAGACTGTGTCCACACTGCACTGATGGAGAGAGAGAGAGAGAGAGAGAGAGAGAGAGAGAGAGAGAGAGAGAGAGAGCTCAGACTGTGTTCACACTGCACTGATGGAGAGAGAGAGAGAGAGAGAGAGAGAGAGAGAGAGAGAGAGCTCAGACTGTGTTCACACTGCACTGATGGAGAGAGAGAGAGAGAGAGAGAGAGAGAGAGAGAGAGAGAGAGCTCAGACTGTGTTCACACTGCACTGATGGAGAGAGAGAGAGAGAGAGAGAGAGAGAGAGAGAGAGAGAGAGAGAGAGAGCTCAGACTGTGTTCACACTGCACTGATGGAGTCGTAGAGGACGAACTGCACTTCCTCACCGAGTGCAGCAAGTACAAAAACATCAGATACGCTTATTTTACACAAATAGCACAGATTATACCTCAGTTCCAACAAGAGAGCCTTATAAACAAACTGTCTTATATTTTGGGAGAGAAAGAAGAGTGTATTCAGCTGGCAGCGCAGTATGTGTCTTCCTGCCATCATATGAGGGAGAAGGGCTGAACCCTCTTTTCCATTAAACTGCTCTCTGTACTTATTTTTGTTATTGTATATATTTGTGTTATTTTATTTATTGTGATATTTTTATGTATCAACAAATATGTTTATATATTACTATTGCTTTGGCAATATTGTGCTATTTTACACAGTCATGCCAATAAAGCTCAATTGAAATTGAAATTGAAATTGAGTGAGAGAGAGAGAGGTACAGGTGAGTGAGAGAGAGAGAGGGACGGGTGAGTGAGAGAGAGAGAGGTACAGGTGAGTGAGAGAGAGAGGTGCAGGTGAGTGAGAGAGAGAGGTACAGGTGAGTGAGAGAGAGAGAGGGACGGGTGAGTGAGAGAGAGAGAGGTGCAGGTGAGTGAGAGAGAGAGGTACAGGTGAGTGAGAGAGAGAGGTACAGGTGAGTGAGAGAGAGAGAGGGACGGGTGAGTGAGAGAGAGAGAGGTACAGGTGAGTGAGAGAGAGAGAGGGACGGGTGAGTGAGAGAGAGAGAGGGACGGGTGAGTGAGAGAGAGAGAGGTACAGGTGAGTGAGAGAGAGAGAGGTACAGGTGAGTGAGAGAGAGAGAGGTACAGGTGAGTGAGAGAGAGAGAGGTACAGGTGAGTGAGAGAGAGAGAGGGACGGGTGAGTGAGAGAGAGAGAGGTACAGGTGAGTGAGAGAGAGAGAGGGACGGGTGAGTGAGAGAGAGAGAGGTACAGGTGAGTGAGTGAGAGAGAGGTACGGGTGAGAGAGAGAGAGAGAGGTACGGGTGAGTGAGAGAGAGAGAGGTACAGGTGAGTGAGAGAGAGAGAGGGACGGGTGAGTGAGAGAGAGAGAGGGACGGGTGAGTGAGAGAGAGAGAGGTACAGGTGAGTGAGAGAGAGAGAGGTACAGGTGAGTGAGAGAGAGAGAGGTACAGGTGAGTGAGAGAGAGAGAGGTACAGGTGAGTGAGAGAGAGAGAGGGACGGGTGAGTGAGAGAGAGAGAGGTACAGGTGAGTGAGTGAGAGAGAGGTACAGGTGAGAGAGAGAGAGAGAGGTACGGGTGAGTGAGAGAGAGAGAGGTACAGGTGAGTGAGAGAGAGAGAGGGACGGGTGAGTGAGAGAGAGAGAGGGACGGGTGAGTGAGAGAGAGAGAGGTACAGGTGAGTGAGAGAGAGAGAGGTACAGGTGAGTGAGAGAGAGAGAGGTACAGGTGAGTGAGAGAGAGAGAGGGACGGGTGAGAGAGAGAGAGAGAGATGACAGTTGGCAGCAAAAATATGAGCTCCTGATATCAACAACATTTTTGCCAGAAAATGTAAGTTTTTTATGACTCAACCTGTAATTATATGATTGAAAACTTAACTGTGAACAAAAGAGGCAGAAGATTTTGAAGGTAAGACCTCTAAAAACGATTTAATTTTTTTGTCATCACCTAAAAACTGCATAATAACTCAACATATCAAGCTAACTGCTAGCCAAGCTAACATTCCGTGGCAGTTAATTCAGTTGAGAACAACATGGGCCTACCTAAAGCAGAGGCATTTTTTAAAAATGAAGAGGAGCTGGAGATAATATATCCAGCAGAAGTTAAATCTACCAAAGAAAAGAAAAGGATGAAAGAGATGATCCTGAGAGAGAACCCAGAGTTACTGCTGTCTGACTACAGTGGACCAGAAGACAATAGAGTCCGGTGTAACCTGCTGTTCTTCACTGAACACCCATCAGCCTGGCACACCATCCTCAGCTCTGCCATGACATGTAGAAGAAAAGGAGGCATCAGCAAAGGCAGACAACTCACTCTGGAAGGAGACAACGACACAAAGCTGATTGTGAACCTCTATCATAACGGAACTGTCATGGTCCAGGGACCAGAAACCAGCCTCAATGAATTCCAGAGGAACTTCAAAAACCTTAAAGTGGAGGTTCAGAAGATTAAGAAAGATCCTGAAGTGAAGAGAAGCGCAGAGGAGGGACTCAGCAACACAACAGACACAAACACTGACCCAGGCTCAAGAACTCCTCTGACAGACAGACATATCAGTACTCCTGCGTCTCCCAAGATAAAGGCCTTGAGAGACAACATCGCGGAGCTGGAGCAGGACTACTACTTGTTTAAAGAGGAAACTACCAACAACATCCACCATCTCCTGAATATGACCAGCCATCACAGCATTCAACAACTACAACAGCTCTGCTCGGCCGTTAAACATCTGGAGGAGGCCAATCAGGAGCTGCGACAGGAGCTGAGGAGGGTGAGAGAGGAGCTGGGTAGAAGAGAACAACACGGCCACACACTGGAGAGACTGCTGGAAGAGACCAGAAACCAGCTGCACACAAAACAACATCAGCAGTGTGTCAGCACTCAAACACACAGCGCCTCCACCCCGGAACGCATCCCATCATCAGCAGTGTCAGCACACACAAAAAAGAGCTCCTTCACTCTTGAACATCAGCAGTGTGTCAGTACACCATCACTGAGCTCCTTCACTCCTGCAACCCCACAATCTCATCAAGCCCCTCAGAGGAAAGTCAGCAGCAGCATCACACCATACCGTCCACCAACTACAACACCATCCACGAGCACCGGCAGAGATCAGGCGAGTAAAGACAACATCGTCATCCTCTGTGACTCCAACGGCCACCATCTTGACCACAGACGTCTGTTTCCGGGCAGATCGGTGAAGAAGTTCTGGTGTCCCACCTCACACTCTGCTCTGAGACTGCTGCGAGAGGGAGTGCTGGGCGCACCGTCACACATCATTCTTCACACCGGAACAAACGACCTCAGTGCAAGGGTGGACGTCACAAAAGCCCTGTCCAACGTGGTGAAAACAGCCAGCAGTATCTACCCCGGAGCCAAGGTCATCATCTCAACCCTTTTACCTCGCAGAGACGTCCCTCAAAGGATCATCAACACAATCAACGCGGAGATAGCCAACATCTGTGCTTCAATGCCGAGCGTTCACATAGCCAACCATCAGCGCATCACCCATGAGCATCTATATGACCGTATCCACATCCATAGCGAGGGCATGAGACTGTTCGCAAAAACCATCAAGGAGTCAGCCCTGAAACGCCCTCAGAAAACACCCCCTGAGCGCGAGTCAGTCAGACAGACGGACAGCTACGCCGCTGTAGTGGCAGGAACAGGTAGAGCTGACACCACTGACCTGATCCAGATCAAACACATGCTGCAAATTATATGTGACAATATGTTAGCTTAAATACTCATAGTGTGTCTGTCAAGAATGATCATTATTTCTTAATCACTTTTTTATTTTTATTTTTTATTTTATTTTATAATTTATTTTTTTGATTTTTTATTCAATGTTTAAAATTGACCGACTCACCATACTTCGATATATCCTCTATATTACCTTTCTAATTGATTAATCTATATTTTAAAACATGATTGGGTCATGAATTTCATACATTTTTCTGGTAAATCCAATATTCGTCAATGTCATCGTTTAAAATAACATGCTATAACATTCAGGGGATGTTCTCTTCTGCTTTTGGGGAGAAAACTACTAACCCTGATTTTGTAAATATTGTACATAGTTCAGACATAATTATATTACTTGAGACATGGTGTCGTTTAGACTCCAAAATCTGCACTCCTCCAAACTACAGAGAGCTACGAATCCCTTCAATCAAACAGCCTAACATTAAAAACGGAAGAGATTCAGGAGGAATCATAGTTTGGTTTAAAGACCATCTGTGGCATTATATTCAGCCTGTGAAAAAAGGGAAAACACATATTTGGTTAAAACTTCAAAAAGAGCTTTTGTGTTTAGATGAGGACATGTACCTGTGTGCCACATACATCCTCCCATATGAGTCTCCTTATTATAATGAAGACATCTTCCCAACCCTACAGTCAGAGACCGTTTACTTTCAATCTCTAGGATCAGTTCTGTTAATGGGGGATCTGAACGCTAGAACGGGGAAGGAAGCGGATTACATTACCTCAGATGGAGACAAATATATTAACAACTCACATATATATCAACGGAAACACTTTACGAAGGCACGTCAGAATTATGACAACACGATAAACAGGCACGGAAAACAAGTCCTGCGGCTCTGCAAAAGCCTGGGTCTGTATATAGTTAACGGCAGGACAAAGGGAGATTCTCTGGGTCGGTTCACCTACTGCTCATATCTCGGCAGCAGCGCAGTAGATTACGCCATCACTGATGTAGACCACAGTAAACTCAACTATTACACAGTAATGCCACAGCTGCCGTTATCAGACCACAGTCACACAGTCCTCAGTCTGAACAGATCCGTGAATCTCCGGCCTTCAGACCCGAAGGTTAAACTGCACCCCCTCCCCTCCACGTTTATATGGGGTAAAGACAGTCCTGCCCAGTACGAAGCCCAGCTCCACAGCACTCGGGTCCAGAACATGATAGATTCATTTCTATCTACTTCATTTAGTGAAGAGAAGAGAACTATCAATTTAGCAACTCATCAATTAAACGAAATATTCTCTACAGTGGTCAGAAAAGCCCTGAGAAAAAGAAAAAATTATAGATGTAAGAAAGAAATTGCTAAAGATGGTTGGTTTGATAAAGAGTGCCAAAAATTAAGAAAAGAATTAAGATCATTATCTAATATAAAACACAGAGACCCTGCAAACCAACAAACACGAGACAAATATCAGCAAACCCTCAAAACATACAAGTCAATACTAATACAGAAAAAAGTGGATCACATGAAATCAAAGCTTAATAAGATTGAGGAGGCAGTAGATCAGAATTCTTTTTGGGAATTATGGAATAAATTAGATAAATCGAAAGAACCTAAACACATTCCCATCTATGACCCAAACATCTGGACCGAACATTTTGGAAAACTCTATTCCCAAAACGAACCAACTCTCACCCAAAAACACCTGACCTCCCAACTCTATAACCTGGAACGCACTGTAAAAGACCAGATAAACCATTTAGACCAGCCCATATTACTAATTGAACTAACAGACAAGATAAAATCCCTAAAAAATAAAAAATCCTGTGGCATGGATTTAATATCAAATGAGATGCTGAAACACAGCAGCCCCAAACTGAAAGATGCAATTCTCAAATTATTCAATCTTTTATTAAAAGCAGGACACTTTCCTGAGATATGGAAAGAAAGTTTGATTACACCAATCTTTAAACAGGGCGAGAAGTACGACCCAAATAATTACAGGGGCATCGCAGTGAGCAGCAACCTGGGCAAACTCTTCTGCTCCATCATCAACGACAGGCTAGTTCAGTTCCTCCAAGAACACAAGATTCTTAACAATTCTCAGATTGGATTTATGCCTAAACAGAGAACATCAAATCACATTTACACACTCCACACACTCATACAAAAACACGTCCAACAAACAAAACAAGGGAAAATATTTGGCTGCTTCATTGACTTTAAAAAAGCCTTTGATTCGGTATGGCATAATGGACTTTTCCTAAAACTAATCCAAAGTGGAATAGGAGGAAGGACATATGACATTATAAAGGATATATACAACGGGAACAAGTGCGGGGTGAAGATTAATGACAAACGTACTGATTATTTCAGTCAAACTAAAGGAGTCCGTCAAGGCTGCAGCCTCAGCCCGACTCTCTTTAATATCTATATTAATGAATTGGCATCAGCACTTGAGAAGTCCTCTTGTCCCGGTCTGACCCTCGACGACAGAGAAATCAAAAGCCTCCTGTACGCTGATGATCTTCTGCTGCTTTCTCCTCATGAAGAGGGTCTGCACCAAAGCCTCTCGCTTCTGGACCAGTACAGCAGCGACTGGGCCTTACCCATCAACATGGACAAGTCCAAAATCATGATCTTTCAGAAAAAACCTCGCCTTACTGACAAAAAATACAAATTTACACTTGGGGGAACGATTCTTAATCATGTCACCTGTTATAATTATTTGGGTCTGACAATCTCAGCTTCTGGAAAATTTGACACTGCAATAAAAGATCTGACTGATAAAGCACGTAGGGCTTATTACAGTATAAGAAAACCCCTGTTCAAATTTAACCCACCCATTAAACTGTGGCTGAAAATCTTTGACAGCATCATCAAACCCATCCTTCTTTACGGCTGTGAAATCTGGGGCCCCAAATTTAAATTAAATTATGAATCCTGGGACAAAACTCCCGCTGAAATTTTCCACCTTGAGTTCTGCAAGAACATCCTGGGAACTCACAGAAACGCTCCAAGTCTGGGTTGCCGGGCAGAATTAGGCAGATTCCCTCTCCTATCTGAAATCCAGAAGAGAGCCGTAAAGTTCTGGTTTCATCTATCAGACGCGCAGACAGAGAGTTACCATCACTGCGCTCTCAGATACAGGGCAGGACACACAGAGAGCGACCCCATGCTACATTTAGTGGAAAAACACCAACTCAATTCATCAATTCAATTTAGACACTCAAAAGTAAAAGAAATAGGGAAAATAACCAAAGAAGAATACATACACGATTGGCAGATAAAGGTCACACAATTAAATAAATTACAATATTTCCACAAAATAAAGTCAGATTATAAATTGGCACCATACCTGACTGATATCAGGAACTATGGTCAGAGAAAACTCTTGACAAAGTATCGCATTAGTGACCACAGTCTGTGTGTGGAGACGGGCCGACACAAGCAGAGCTGGAGAGAGAGAGAGCTCAGACTGTGTCCACACTGCACTGATGGAGAGAGAGAGAGAGAGAGAGCTCAGACTGTGTTCACACTGCACTGATGGAGAGAGAGAGAGAGAGAGAGAGAGAGCTCAGACTGTGTCCACACTGCACTGATGGAGAGAGAGAGAGAGAGAGAGAGAGAGAGAGAGAGAGAGCTCAGACTGTGTTCACACTGCACTGATGGAGAGAGAGAGAGAGAGAGAGAGAGAGAGAGAGAGAGCTCAGACTGTGTTCACACTGCACTGATGGAGAGAGAGAGAGAGAGAGAGAGAGAGAGAGAGAGAGAGAGCTCAGACTGTGTTCACACTGCACTGATGGAGAGAGAGAGAGAGAGAGAGAGAGAGAGAGAGAGAGAGAGAGAGAGAGAGAGAGAGAGAGAGAGCTCAGACTGTGTTCACACTGCACTGATGGAGTCGTAGAGGACGAACTGCACTTCCTCACCGAGTGCAGCAAGTACAAAAACATCAGATACGCTTATTTTACACAAATAGCACAGATTATACCTCAGTTCCAACAAGAGAGCCTTATAAACAAACTGTCTTATATTTTGGGAGAGAAAGAAGAGTGTATTCAGCTGGCAGCGCAGTATGTGTCTTCCTGCCATCATATGAGGGAGAAGGGCTGAACCCTCTTTTCCATTAAACTGCTCTCTGTACTTATTTTTGTTATTGTATATATTTGTGTTATTTTATTTATTGTGATATTTTTATGTATCAACATATATGTTTATATATTACTATTGCTTTGGCAATATTGTGCTATTTTACACAGTCATGCCAATAAAGCTCAATTGAAATTGAAATTGAAATTGAGTGAGAGAGAGAGAGGTACAGGTGAGTGAGAGAGAGAGAGGGACGGGTGAGTGAGAGAGAGAGAGGTACAGGTGAGTGAGAGAGAGAGGTGCAGGTGAGTGAGAGAGAGAGGTACAGGTGAGTGAGAGAGAGAGAGGGACGGGTGAGTGAGAGAGAGAGAGGTGCAGGTGAGTGAGAGAGAGAGGTACAGGTGAGTGAGAGAGAGAGGTACAGGTGAGTGAGAGAGAGAGAGGGACGGGTGAGTGAGAGAGAGAGAGGTGCAGGTGAGTGAGAGAGAGAGAGGGACGGGTGAGTGAGAGAGAGAGAGGTACAGAGGTACAGGTGAGTGAGAGAGAGAGAGGTACAGGTGAGTGAGAGAGAGAGAGGTACAGGTGAGTGAGAGAGAGAGAGGTACAGAGGTACAGGTGAGTGAGAGAGAGAGAGGTACAGGTGAGTGAGAGAGAGAGAGGTACAGGTGAGTGAGAGAGAGAGAGAGAGGTACAGGTGAGTGAGAGAGAGAGAGGTACAGGTGAGTGAGAGAGAGAGAGGTACAGGTGAGTGAGAGAGAGAGAGGTACAGGTGAGTGAGAGAGAGAGAGAGGGACGGGTGAGTGAGAGAGAGAGAGGTGCAGGTGAGTGAGAGAGAGAGAGGGACGGGTGAGTGAGAGAGAGAGAGAGAGGTACGGGTGAGTGAGAGAGAGAGAGGTATAGGTGAGTGAGAGAGAGAGAGAGAGGTACGGGTGAGTGAGAGAGAGAGAGGTATAGGTGAGTGAGAGAGAGAGAGGTACAGGTGAGTGAGAGAGAGAGAGGTACAGGTGAGTGAGAGAGAGAGAGGTACAGGTGAGTGAGAGAGAGAGAGAGAGAGAGGGACGGGTGAGTGAGAGAGAGAGAGGTGCAGGTGAGTGAGAGAGAAAGAGGGACGGGTGAGTGAGAGAGAGAGAGGTACGGGTGAGTGAGAGAGAGAGAGGTACAGGTGAGTGAGAGAGAGAGAAGTACAGGTGAGTGAGGAAAAATTAAGAAAAGAATTAAGATCAATATCTAATATAAAACACAGAGACCCTGCAAACCAACAAACACGAGACAAATATCAGCAAACCCTCAAAACATACAAGTCAATACTAATACAGAAAAAAGTGGATCACATGAAATCAAAGCTTAATAAGATTGAGGAGGCAGTAGATCAGAATTCTTTTTGGGAATTATGGAATAAATTAGATAAATCGAAAGAACCTAAACACATTCCCATCTATGACCCAAACATCTGGACCGAACATTTTGGAAAACTCTATTCCCAAAACGAACCAACTCTCACCCAAAAACACCTGACCTCCCAACTCTATAACCTGGAACGCACTGTAAAAGACCAGCTAAACCATTTAGACCAGCCCATATTACTAATTGAACTAACAGACAAGATAAAATCCCTAAAAAATAAAAAATCCTGTGGCATGGATTTAATATCAAATGAGATGCTGAAACACAGCAGCCCCAAACTGAAAGATGCAATTCTCAAATTATTCAATCTTTTATTAAAAGCAGGACACTTTCCTGAGATATGGAAGGAAAGTTTGATTACACCAATCTTTAAACAGGGCGAGAAGTACGACCCAAATAATTACAGGGGCATCGCAGTGAGCAGCAACCTGGGCAAACTCTTCTGCTCCATCATCAACGACAGGCTAGTTCAGTTCCTCCAACAACACAAGATCCTTAACAATTCTCAGATTGGATTTATGCCTAAACAGAGAACATCAAATCACATTTACACACTCCACACACTCATACAAAACACGTCCAACAAACAAAACAAGGGAAAATATTTGGCTGCTTCATTGACTTTAAAAAAGCCTTTGATTCGGTATGGCATAATGGACTTTTCCTAAAACTAATCCAAAGTGGAATAGGAGGAAGGACATATGACATTATAAAGGATATATACAACGGGAACAAGTGCGGGGTGAAGATTAATGACAAACGTACTGATTATTTCAGTCAAACTAAAGGAGTCCGTCAAGGCTGCAGCCTCAGCCCGACTCTCTTTAATATCTATATTAATGAATTGGCATCAGCACTTGAGAAGTCCTCTTGTCCCGGTCTGACCCTCGACGACAGAGAAATCAAAAGCCTCCTGTACGCTGATGATCTTCTGCTGCTTTCTCCTCATGAAGAGGGTCTGCACCAAAGCCTCTCGCTTCTGGACCAGTACAGCAGCGACTGGGCCTTACCCATCAACATGGACAAGTCCAAAATCATGATCTTTCAGAAAAAACCTCGCCTTACTGACAAAAAATACAAATTTACACTTGGGGGAACGATTCTTAATCATGTCACCTGTTATAATTATTTGGGTCTGACAATCTCAGCTTCTGGAAAATTTGACACTGCAATAAAAGATCTGACTGATAAAGCACGTAGGGCTTATTACAGTATAAGAAAACCCCTGTTCAAATTTAACCCACCCATTAAACTGTGGCTGAAAATCTTTGACAGCATCATCAAACCCATCCTTCTTTACGGCTGTGAAATCTGGGGCCCCAAATTTAAATTAAATTATGAATCCTGGGACAAAACTCCCGCTGAAATTTTCCACCTTGAGTTCTGCAAGAACATCCTGGGAACTCACAGAAACGCTCCAAGTCTGGGTTGCCTGGCAGAATTAGGCAGATTCCCTCTCCTATCTGAAATCCAGAAGAGAGCCGTAAAGTTCTGGTTTCATCTATCAGACGCGCCGACAGAGAGTTACCATCACTGCGCTCTCAGATACAGGGCAGGACACACAGAGAGCGACCCCATGCTACATTTAGTGGAAAAACACCAACTCAATTCATCAATTCAATTTAGACACTCAAAAGTAAAAGAAATAGGGAAAATAACCAAAGAAGAATACATACACGATTGGCAGATAAAGGTCACACAATTAAATAAATTACAATATTTCCACAAAATAAAGTCAGATTATAAATTGGCACCATACCTGACTGATATCAGGAACTATGGTCAGAGAAAACTCTTGACAAAGTATCGCATTAGTGACCACAGTCTGTGTGTGGAGACGGGCCAACACAAGCAGAGCTGGAGAGAGAGAGAGCTCAGACTGTGTCCACACTGCACTGATGGAGAGAGAGAGAGAGAGAGAGCTCAGACTGTGTTCACACTGCACTGATGGAGAGAGAGAGAGAGAGAGAGAGAGAGAGAGAGAGAGCTCAGACTGTGTCCACACTGCACTGATGGAGAGAGAGAGAGAGAGAGAGAGAGAGAGAGAGAGAGAGAGAGAGAGAGAGAGAGAGAGAGCTCAGACTGTGTCCACACTGCACTGATGGAGAGAGAGAGAGAGAGAGAGAGAGAGAGAGAGAGAGCTCAGACTGTGTCCACACTGCACTGATGGAGAGAGACACAGAGAGAGAGAGAGAGAGAGACTTTTTGACTTTTCAACATCTCTTTAATTACAATCTATACCACAACTGTATACACCTTTAACACATTACTATTAACATCATATTCAGATTAAAAAAAAAACTTTAAAACAAATAAAAAAATCAGCTTCTTTTACAGCAATACATTACATCCTCCCTCTCCATTGGGTTTACATAAAACATTTTCAATCCCCCATAAGTAGAAGAAAGAATCGGTATCATTCACCAGTTGATAATACTTATACTCCATAACCAGCCTACTCTTTACCAGCGCTCTGAACATGTCCAAAGGATCATTTTCGCTATTAATTTGCATTTTTCTCTTTCTTGTCAGCCAGATAGCCATTTTAGCCATCCCAAATAAAACATTTATCAAAACAATTTTGCTTTTATTTGAGGTGCTATATTTTGGTCCAAAAATAAAAAAACTATTTGTAAAAATAAAACCAAAATCATGACTCAGTTCTTTTAACACACCCATAATTCCTGCTAGCCTAAAACATTCAATAAATATATGAGACACTGTTTCTGGTAACTCACAAAACAAACACTCTTCCCCTTGCAAAGGATTTAGATGAACTTTATAACGATTCGTTGCTAAAATCCAATGAGAAATCCTCCATTGCAAATCTCCACTTCTTTTCTCAATTGGTTTCTTATACAACGTCCTCCAACATCCTTTTGGAGAGGCCCCTGATTCAAACAAATTAGTCCATTTGGTCTCTGGGAGATCTTGCAAATCTCTTAAATTTAAGTATTTTACACAAACAAGATAAAAACCCTTCTTAGATATTGTGTCAAAAAGACTAATTTCAGGAGTTGTAAAAGACAGTAATCTTCCATCCTCCTCCTGCCAGTCTCCTACATTTACACCCACCCTGATACTGGGGAATACGGTCTCAACCATCTCTGCTTGCACAGGTACAGTAAAAAACTCCTGCAACTCAGCTAATACTTTTTCAACAATCCTAACAGAGTGAACACCAATCTTCGAGGCCAGTGTTTCTGCAGAAATCCATTTGTCCCTCTGCCGAAGATGACATATTTTACATATTCCTGCTTTAACCAAGCTTGCACAAACCCTTTTTGATTTTAACATCTCACTGGATAAAAGCGGATTATAAATCAAGGGTTCTTCAAGCACCCACTCATGGGTTATTTCAGACAGCTCTCTTTTAACAATAAATATTTGCCATGCATTTAAGACTGATGCATAAAAAGAAGAGAGTCCGTTAAAATCTACTTCCTTCAAATTCATTAAGAATAGGTGTCTATCTAAATTCATCCGCCCCACTCTTCTTAATAACGCACAAGCTATTTCAGTCCAGTTCTGCGGCTGATTATAAAGGAGTCTTTTCACGATCTGCAGTCTGAACGCAGCTACCTTGGACTTAATGTCCATAAGGCCTTGACCTCCTTCATTTAACTGCAGATACAGTACTGATGCTCTTAACCAGTGTTGTCCATTCCAAAAAAAATTAACAAACACTTTCTGAATTTCCTTAATGAATCCATCTGGTGGGTTTAACACAATTAATTTATGCCATAAAATAGAGGCAGCAAGATTATTAATGACCAGTACTCTCCCTCTATATGATAATTGAGGTACAATCCAATTCCATTTTGATACTCTATTACAAATTTTATCATTAACACCTTCCCAATTTTTTCTTTGGTATTCTTCTGAACCTAAAAAGATGCCTAAAAACTTAAAACCATCTTTTTTCCACCCTACCTTTCCAGGGATAACAGGTTTTACATTGTCATTATAGCATTCCTCTTTTTCATTGCACCAAAAAGCTTCTGTTTTACTCCAGTTCAGTTTAGCAGAAGACGCTCTCTCATATAAAGAGATACTTTGAATGACAACATCAATATCTCTTTGATCTTTCACGACTACAGTTATGTCGTCTGCATATGCTGTTATCTTAAACGCATTGCAGCAACCATCCACCTTTAGACCAGACAGTTCTTTTCTTAACATACTTAGCAGTGGTTCCACTGCTAAAGCGTATAACTGACCGGACAGTGGGCATCCTTGTCTTATGCCTTTAAGCAAACTTATTGGTTTACTTAACCCACCTCCTGTTTTTAGAACACAAGAGGCATTCATGTATAAGAGTTTGATCCATGACATAAAACCATCTCCAAACCCAAAAGCCGTCATTGTATCATACAGAAAACCATGATCCACTCTATCGAACGCTTTTTCCTGATCCAGGAACAGAAAACCAACATTCATTTCATATAGTTTTGAGTACTCTAAAATGTCTCTGATCATAAAAATATTATCATAAATGGATCTTTCCGGAACGCAGTAGGATTGATCTTGATGTATTACATCTCCTAAAACATTTTTCAGCCTATTTGCCAACACTTTAGCTATTAGCTTATAGTCCGTTGTTAGGATTGACACCGGCCTCCAGTTTTTAAGATCACTCAAGTCCCCCTTTTTTGGTAATAAAGTTAAAACTGCCCGTTGGGAACTTGTGGGAAGGAGTTTTTCTTTAAAGCACTCTTGGATCACCTCATACAACTCTCTTCCAACGCAGTTCCACATAGCTTTAAAAAAGTCCACTGATAGTCCATCAATTCAGGGCGCTCTCCCAGGCTTCATCTGCTTCACGGCATCAGTCAACTCCTCAAATGATACATCACTGTCCAACTTCTCCCTCTGTGCTTGAGTGAGAGACGGCAACTGCTGCAGTATCTGTGACACACACTCAGGATCCGTTTCTTCCTTTCTGTACAAGTTTGAGTAAAAGTCCACCGCAATCTTTCTCATTTCTCTTGCCTCAAAAGTCTTTTGTCCATCGGGTTTTGTCAGACAATACATTTCATTTTGTTGTTTTGACACCTTTTCTAAGTTAAAAAAGTATGCTGTGGGAGCATCAATATCATGTACAGACATAAATCGTGATCTAATCAGGGCACCTTTTGCCCGCACTTGCAACAAATCTTCTAGATCACGTTTCTTTTCACCCAACACGCCAGCTGAACAAGCATTAGATTTCTGAATCATACCAGACGTAATGTGAAATATCTCTTGTTCAATTTCAGAAATTTTTTGTTTTGTTTTTCTTGTTGAAAAACATGTAAACTGCTGACAAAATATTTTTATTTGTGTCTTTCCTATTTCCCACCATTGTATCAAATTATCAAAATCCCTTTTCTTAGAAACCCATTCCTTCCAAAACATTTCAAAATTCTCAATGAACTCTTTTTCTTTCGATAATGCAGCATTGAATTTCCAATACGGACTTTTAAATTTAGTTTGATTCAAAACAATATTAACTGTGATAAAATTGTGATCTGATAGACAACATGGAAAAATATTACACCCCATTATCCTATTATTCTCAGTACACTTAACATAAAACCTGTCTAGTCTAGCTACACTTATCATTCCCTGCGAGACCTTAGTCCATGTATAAAGTTTTACCTCTTTATTCCTTTCTCTCCATACATCTACTAAATCATTCTGACCTATAATACTTTTTAAAACAGCAGCTGATACAGGATGTGGTTCTTCATTATTCCTATCTACAAGAAAGTTAAGAGAACAATTCCAATCCCCACCCACGATTAACATACCATCTAAAGTATAACTTTTTAAAAATTCTCCTAATTTTCTAAACATGATTACTCTATCCGACCCTTTATTTGGAGCATAAATATTTATAAAAACGAATACCTGATTTTCAACTTTAGCTTTCACCATCAAAATGCGTCCTCTCTCTATTTCCGTTTCTGATAAAATATTAACGTTAAGATGAGTTGCAAATAAAATAGCTACACCTGCACTTACATTGGTGCCATGGCTTGAACAAAACTTTCCTTCCCACCACAAATTCAACTCGGATTCATTTTTTATATCACTGTGGGTTTCTTGTAAAAAAGTTACTTCTGAATCTTTAAGCCTAAGAAACTCCGAGAGTAAAACCCTTTTCCCTCCATCCCTCAACCCATTAACATTCAAGGATCCTAATCTAAGAATCTGCATGGCAGGGGAGAGGGAAAAAAACAAGAAGCATAGAAGCAACACAGAGAATAGAATAGATCCCACACCCATGTGCTTTATTTTTCCCATTTTGACAATTTTACGTTTTCTTTCTGAGCTTTACGTGCGTTTGTTAAAAACTTTTTCAGCCTAAATCGTTTCTGTTTTGAAATGACCTCATAGCCCGTTGTCCGCTGTGATTTCGCCACGGATTTTATAAACTTATTAACATCTGGGAAATATTTTGCAACATCAACCTTTTTCCCTTTAGTTAAATCCAGAAAATCATTTAATTCCTCGACCGAATACACCTCCTCCAAAGCCTGACTACAATCAACCTCCGAAACCTCCGAACAATTATCACACTCGTCCACTTCTTCATCACTATCTTCACTCTCCATAATCACATTATTCTGTAGCCCACTAACACTCGCAACCTCTTTACCATGAACACATTCCTTCTCCTTAACAGCATCAACTTCTTCCTCCAAAACAATCGGGCCTACAGCATTATCACCAGCTCGCATAGATGAAATAAACTCACTCACCTCTGATTTTGAACTTGGATCTAAAGCACTCTTCTCGGGTGGGGATCCAGTCTGAGGAATAGGGCCGGTTTCCCCTGCCGAAACTGTTGCCTCCGCATCCTTCTCGTTAACCGCGTCTAACTTTTGTTTTTTCCCTGAAATCACTCCCTCCTTTGCAACTATGGGCCGTTTTTCTTTGTCTTTCCTTTCGCTTTTTTCGCCTTGAACTGTTTGCTCATCCCTATTTATTTCGTTATTTTCATTTTCTGATTGTTTCTTATGCGGACACGTGAACCTCTTATGTCCTAAATCTCCGCATTCGAAACATCTCAAACTATCTGTCGTTGCAAAAATCATATAGGAACTGTCCCCTTGTTGAATGCGAAACGAGATATCCAATTCCTTATATTGTGCACTCAAAAACATGAAAACTTGTCTTCGAAAGGACAAAACATGTTTTAACGCTACGTTTTTACACCCGAGCGGCAACATTTTAATGGATCCAGCAAACTTTCCAAAGCGACTAAGCTCTTTTATGATTTGTTCATTAGAAATGAACGGAGGCGCATTCGAAATTGTGACCCTGGTAGCAGGTGCGCGCAAAGGCGTTACTTGCACCAGGGAATCGTCAACAACAATTCCTTTCTCAACAAGGCTGTTTACCATTTTTTCGTCTTTTAAAAACACCACCACCGCCTTGTTCATTCTAGAAGCAGATGCTATATTCTCGTGCCCTACAATCTCACCCATCGCTAATAGTACATCCTCTACGGTAAATGCTTGATCTGAGAACACCTTACACCCATTCTTAATAGATAACCCCGGCGTTCCCTCGCCTGAGAGAGACGCCATGGCCTTAATCAAAATAAGTAAAAACACCCCAGTTTTTTTTGTTTGTTTTTTTGTTTTTCCAAATTATTATTAAAAAAGAAATAAAGAAAAAAAGTGATAAAAGAAGACACAACTTAACTAAACCACAGTAAAAGAAGTATTAACTTGAAACCAAATCAACAACGTGCCGCTCTCACACCCCACACCACACTTCCGCTCCCAGCATGCAACCCACATGCAGAGAGAGAGAGAGAGAGAGAGAGAGAGCTCAGACTGTGTTCACACTGCACTGATGGAGTCGTAGAGGACGAACTGCACTTCCTCGCCGAGTGCAGCAAGTACAAAAACATCAGATACGCTTATTTTACACAAATAGCACAGATTATATCTCAGTTCCAACAAGAGAGCCTTATAAACAAACTGTCTTATATTTTGGGAGAGAAAGAAGAGTGTATTCAGCTGGCAGCGCAGTATGTGTCTTCCTGCCATCATATGAGGGAGAAGTGCTGAACCCTCTTTTCCATTAAACTGCTCTCTGTACTTATTTTTGTTATTGTATATATTTGTGTTATTTTATTTATTG
>JAPDVR010000021.1:40922393-40947393 GCA_026230005.1 Gila orcuttii | reverse complement strand
GAAACCAAAAAACACCAAAGAAATGTGGTTTGACAGTGAGTGCAAAAATATCCGAACAGCGGTACGAAATCTTTCAAATCAAAAACACAGAGATCCTGATAATGAAGAACTCCGCAATCAATATCACGAAACCCTTAGACTGTACAAACAAACTCTAAGAGTAAAAAAGGAAGAACACACAGAACAACTATTTCAAGCAATGGAGGAATCAATAAATACCAGTAACTTTTGGAACAGACTCTATAGACCACACCAGGAAGAACTGGCCATTCAAAACGGGAACATATGGAGGACACACTTTGAAAATCTGTACAAAACACCTGAAACAAATCCTGCTCGAAATGAACTAAAAACTAAATTAGAAATCCTGAAAGAAAACATTAAAGACAATCAGAACCCCCTGGATTTTCCAATCACAATAAATGAACTTACAGACAGACTTCATGCCTTAAAACCCAACAAGGCATGTGGTATTGATGGAATATTAAATGAAATGATCAAATACACCAACGACAAATTCAAAAACGCAATAATCAAATTATTCAACCTTGTTTTGAGAGTAGGATATTTCCCCGACACCTGGAACCAAGGCTTAATCACACCAATATTTAAACAAGGAGACAAATATGAGCCAAACAATTACAGAGGCATATGTGTCAATAGCAACCTGGGGAAAATATTCTGTTCGATTATTAATATAAGATT
This sequence comes from Gila orcuttii, assembly GCA_026230005.1. Lineage (NCBI taxonomy): Eukaryota > Metazoa > Chordata > Actinopteri > Cypriniformes > Leuciscidae > Gila > Gila orcuttii. Next base: position 40,946,688 of record JAPDVR010000021.1, on the reverse strand, counting down.
ACAGAACTTTCTCAAAACGAGCTCATATCAGCTGAAGCCCTGCGGTGTCAGGAGCAGAACCGGCACCGGAGCGCAGTGACCCGAGCTCATATCAGCTGAAGCCCTGCGGTGTCAGGAGCAGAACCGGCACCGGAGCGCACTCTCACAGCTGATGCTGAAACTACAGCCAGACCAGCACAGCACTATCTGCCACAACCAAATTATACAATTACAAAAACTAAATTACATCACCTATTGGAAAGATGCTACTAAATTACAAAAAAAGATGGAACTCTATTTACTCCTGAAAAGAGATTATAAACCAGCAGAATACCTGAGCTGTGTGAAAGAGCATAAAGTGAGAAAGACCCTAACCAGATACAGGCTGATTGACCACAGTCTGGCTGTAGAGAGAGGTGTGTGTGTGTGTGTGTGTGTGTGTGTGTGTGTGTGTGTGTGTGTGTGTGTGTGTGTGTGTGTGTGTGTGTGTGTGTGTGTGTGTGTGTGTGTGTGTGTGTGTGTGTGTGTGTGTGTGTGTGTGTGTGTGTGTGTGTTCTCTGTGCTCTCAGAGAGAGGTGGAGACAGAAGAACACTTCCTGATACACTGTGATCACTATCACAGCATTAGATCGGACTATTTCACTAGATTCCAACAGTTAGAACCAAATTTTATGGCATTACCAAATTCAGAAAAATTAAATCATATTTTGGGAGAAAAATCTAGCTCAATCACAACAGCAGCAAAGTATGTAACAGCCTGCCACAAACTACGAGAGTAAGCCAGTGGACAAAACTAAAGTCAGAATTGTTCTTGTCTTGTTTGAATGTTGGTACAAACTTACAAAAATGTGTGTTTTAAATGTTAAAAATTTATTCATGCATTTTTTATTTTTTTATTTTTTTTTTTACACTGACTGATTTATTGATTTTTATTTTATTATATTTATTGTTTGCGATTATTTGTTCATTGCATGTGTAATGGCCAATGCTTTGGCAATACTGTACGAGTCATGCCAATAAAGCTCATTTGAAATTTGAGAGAGGTACAGGTGAGTGAGAGAGAGAGAGGTACAGGTGAGTGAGAGAGAGAGAGGTACAGGTGAGTGAGAGAAAGAGAGAGAGAGGTACGGGTGAGTGAGAGAGAGAGAGGGACGGGTGAGTGAGAGAGAGAGAGGTACAGGTGAGTGAGAGAGAGAGAGGTACAGGTGAGTAAGAGAGAGAGAGAGGTACAGGTGAGTGAGAGAGAGAAAGGTACAGGTGAGTGAGAGAGAGAGAGGTACAGGTGAGTGAGAGAGAGAGAGGTACAGGTGAGTGAGAGAGAAAAAGGTACAGGTGAGTGAGAGAGAGAGAGGTACAGGTGAGTGAGAGAGAGAGAGAGGTACAGGTGAGTGAGAGAGAGAGAGGTACAGGTGAGTGAGAGAGAGAGAGAGAGGTACGGGTGAGTGAGAGAGAGAGAGAGAGAGAGAGAGAGGTACGGGTGAGTGAGAGAGAGAGAGGGACGGGTGAGTGAGAGAGAGAGAGGTACAGGTGAGTGAGAGAGAGAGAGGTACAGGTGAGTGAGAGAGAGAGAGGTACAGGTGAGTGAGAGAGAGAGAGAGGTACAGGTGAGTGAGAGAGAGAAAGGTACAGGTGAGTGAGAGAGAGAGAGGTACAGGTGAGTGAGAGAGAGAGAGGGGGACGGGTGAGTGAGAGAGAGAGAGGTACAGGTGAGTGAGAGAGAGAGAGAGGTACAGGTGAGTGAGAGAGAGAAAGGTACAGGTGAGTAAGAGAGAGAGAGGTACAGGTGAGTGAGAGAGAGAGAGGTACAGGTGAGTGAGAGAGAAAAAGGTACAGGTGAGTGAGAGAGAGAGAGGTACAGGTGAGTGAGAGAGAGAGAGGTACAGGTGAGTGAGAGAGAGAGAGAGAGAGAGAGAGAGAGAGAGGTACGGGTGAGTGAGAGAGAGAGAGGGACGGGTGAGTGAGAGAGAGAGAGGTACAGGTGAGTGAGAGAGAGAGAGGTACAGGTGAGTGTGAGAGAGAGAGAGGTACAGGTGAGTGAGAGAGAGAAAGGTACAGGTGAGTGAGAGAGAGAGAGGTACAGGTGAGTGAGAGAGAGAGAGAGGGACGGGTGAGTGAGAGAGAGAGAGGTACGGGTCAGTGAGAGAGAGAGAGGGACGGGTGAGTGAGAGAGAGAGAGTTACAGGTGAGTGAGAGAGAGAGAGTTACAGGTGAGTGAGAGAGAGAGAGGGACGAGCGAGAGGTAGTGCTGCGCGAATGCGCTACTGCGCTCTGCAATCAAATATGATTTTAAATAGATAATAAATAAAAAAAACAATCGAAAATCAATGTGTGGCGGTCAGCGTTGATATTGTGGCGGGCCACCACAAATAAATGAACGTATCGGAAACCCTGAATCTTTCAGCCCTAGAATGTATTTTGTTTTATTATTGAAAGTTATTTGAGTCAAGGTGAAAGAAACAGACGCAGTATTGGGTTTGACAGGTTTTTTTTCACAAACTGTATGAAAACGGCGGAACTTCACCAAATTGAATTGAAGCTTTTAGGCTGTTGAATCATTCATCCCAAAAGAAACGACTAGTCGGTGATGTCTGTTTTGATTTATTGACTGTTATCAATTGTTCATATTTGTCACTCATCTTTCTGAAACAAACTACAAAGAGAACTATTTCATTTTTATAAATATAATTTCCTCTTTGATAGCAATACCCGACCGCGGGTCTGAGCTCGTCACCGTCATCACCGCAAAAACCCCCCCAAAAAACTTTGGCCTTTACATGTGTTCACGTTGTGTCTAATAACATGGATTCATTGATTGTAATGACATGGATTGTGTCTAATGAGATTGTGTCTTACATGGATTCAAGGTTTTCTAAACAAAACTTATCAAAAGATGGAGCAAATCCGACCTTTCACGAGTTGGGAGTGCAATGTTCCATGACACATAATAACATTCCATTCATAGGCTATTGACTGTAACCCCTTATTTACACTCTGCAGTGTGTAACAGCTGCGACGCGCGGCTACCGGAGCAGATTACGCCCAATCTAGTCACTGCTTGTGTTTACGTCAGCCACGATGCGGCGCGTTTCAGAAGCGTCTCTCCACGCCGCTTCCCTAAAGATAGGAGCCTAGTCTATTTTCGACGGACACCGCGTCCAAGCCACACCGCACCATACAGGTCCTTCTAAAAAAATTTGCATATTGTGATAAAGTTCATTATTTTCCATAATGTAATGATAAAAATTAAACTTTCATATATTTTAGATTCATTGCACACCAACTGAAATATTTCAGGTCTTTTATTGTTTTAATACTGATGATTTTGGCATACAGCTCATGAAAACCCAAAATTCCTATCTAAAAAAATTAGCATATTATGAAAAGGTTCTCTAAACGAGCTATTAACCTAATCATCTGAATCAACTAATCAACTCTAAACACCTGCAAAAGATTCCTGAGGCTTTTAAAAACTCCCAGCCTGTTTCATTACTCAAAACCGCAATCATGGGTAAGACTGCCGACCTGACTGCTGTCCAGAAGGCCATCATTGACACCCTCAAGCAAGAGGGTAAGACACAGAAAGAAATTTCTGAACAAATAGGCTGTTCCCAGAGTGCTGTATCAAGGCACCTCAGTGGGAAGTCTGTGGGAAGGAAAAAGTGTGGCAAAAAACACTGCACGACGAGAAGAGGTGACCGGACCCTGAGGAAGATTGTGGAGAAGGACCGATTCCAGACCTTGGGGGACCTGCGGAAGCAGTGGACTGAGTCTGGAGTAGAAACATCCAGAGCCACCGTACACAGGCGTGTGCAGGAAATGGGCTACAGGTGCCGCATTCCCCAGGTCAAGACACTTTTGAACCAGAAACAGCGGCAGAAGCGCCTGACCTGGGCTACAGAGAAGCAGCACTGGACTGTTGCTCAGTGGTCCAAAGTACTTTTTTCCGATGAAAGCAAATTTTGCATGTCATTCGGAAATCAAGGTGCCAGAGTCTGGAGGAAGACTGGGGAGAAGGAAATGCCAAAATGCCTGAAGTCCAGTGTCAAGTACCCACAGTCAGTGATGGTCTGGGGTGCCATGTCAGCTGCTGGTGTTGGTCCACTGTGTTTTATCAAGGGCAGGGTCAATGCAGCTAGCTATCAGGAGATTTTGGAGCACTTCATGCTTCCATCTGATTTCATTTTTCAGCACGACCTGGCACCTGCTCACAGTGCCAAAACCACTGGTAAATGGTTTACTGACCATGGTATTACTGTGCTCAATTGGCCTGCCAACTCTCCTGACCTGAACCCCATAGAGAATCTGTGGGATATTGTGAAGAGAAAGTTGAGAGACGCAAGACCCAACACTCTGGATGAGCTTAAGGCCGCTATCGAAGCATCCTGGGCCTCCATAACTCCTCAGCAGTGCCACAGGCTGATTGCCTCCATGCCACGCCGCATTGAAGCAGTCATTTCTGCAAAAGGATTCCCGACCAAGTATTGAGTGCATAACTGAACATAATTATTTGAAGGTTGACTTTTTTTGTATTAAAAACACTTATTTTATTGGTCGGATGAAATATGCTAATTTTTTGAGATAGGAATTTTGGGTTTTCATGAGCTGTATGCCAAAATCATCAGTATTAAAACAATAAAAGACCTGAAATATTTCAGTTGGTGTGCAATGAATCTAAAATATATGAAAGTTTAATTTTTATCATTACATTATGGAAAATAATGAACTTTATCACAATATGCTAATTTTTTGAGAAGGACCTGTAGATAGCCTACAAAATAAGAGTTAAAAGTCAATTTCAAAATAAACACCCTGTGCAATTGTATTGCAAATGTGTTATAGCCTATAATTTGAAGCCCCAAAAGCAGGACCTCAGCTTTTAATTGCACATGCTTATTTAACACAATTATCTTGTGTGAAAAGACTGTGTTTGTCAACCCACGCGGAGTCGTGGCAAGTGCACAGCACCAGGAAGTAATCTTGACAGAACTTGCAAGAAAATTGATAAATAGGCTACATAATCAAATTCACAAATATTGTACCATTTAAACATTATTAAAGGGTAACTAAACCCCTGGTCAGAGCCTGACTCCACCCGCTGGCAATATTTGAAAAATGCTGGAAAAGTGGGCGGAGCCCAGCGGAGGCGGGCGTGCACCTGAGACGCATCTCTCTGTAGGCAAGGGCGTGGTTAGCTGGTACTCTGACGTCAGAGGGTACCACAACTTCCAATAGGAAAATTCAACAGCAGTAGCCACCGTTTAACCTGAAGAGGGCAGCACTCAGACGTTTTTACACCATATATTGTAGAATTAAAACACTTTAAACCCAAATGTCAAAAAATGTACTCGAATCCATGAACAGCATTTATGAAGCTCCATTCTTACAGATCATTAACTAAAAAAAAGTTGTTTTAGTGTTTAGTTACCCTTTAATTGTATGCATTCTGCCGTAACAAATTAATACATTTCTATCCAAATATCACTTCTGTCACTAAATATGGAACCTTGAGACTCAGACCTTTCTGACAATATGTGTTTTGTCAAGATTAGAAATTTTTTTGATAATAAATTATGAAAGATGACGCCCAAAAGGGGCGGAGCCTAATACAAGAATTTAGAGTACCATTTCTATGGTAACGCAACGTCCAATTTCAAAACGGTTTTCACAGGATGAATTCTGAGTTTGTAAGCTTTCAAATGATACCTAATTTATGATAACTGCTAAAATATGTGATGTAATAATAAAAAAAATTATATATATATATATATATAATATATATTATACTTTTAAGAGGAGAATATTATTTTATAATTTTTTTATTGACAAATACTAGATTATGTTTTATTATGAACTTTTAGCATTAAAAAACAAAGTTTCAGTTATTAAAAGTGTGTGCGTCGACTTTTTGTGACAAAGGTCAGGCGTTACCAAGCTTGTTTCTGGCAGAAAAAGGTGCCGTCCACGACCTGGTAACCTCCTCATGCACTTCGGGAAAGAATGGCACTGGGGTAATGTGCTGAGGACCTGCACGACCCGCCCCGAGATACCAATCATCCAACCTCGAGGGCTCGAGACACGGTGGAGGGTCCCACTCGAGCCTGACCCTCTGGGTGGCCCGTAAAGCAGCCGTGTCATCATCTCGTGTCCAGCTCCCCTTCTGATGCAGCGATCAACACCCTGCCGTCAGGGGTCCACAGGGACTGGCTACCAGGCGGGGAAGCACTCACTGTGATTCTCAGATCACCCATCCCACATGACGAAGTAGCTCTCTTCTGGGTTTGGCCAGAAGGGACCGGGGCATGGCAACACTGAAATGGTCATGTTCCCACAGTGAGAACATGAGCATCCACAAAGGCTGCTTTAGCGTGCTGAACGCCCAGACACATGATGCAGCGATTGTGACCGTCACACAAAATGCACGGGTGGAATGACATCTTGAAAAAGACACAGACACACCCGTGTTGCTTTTTCATTAATTAAAACGGCAATACTGGCAGGGGAAGCACTCTCTCACTCACTCACTCACTCACTCACTCACTCAACGCTCTGTTATAATGCTGTGATATCAGCAGTTGAGAGCTGTGAGAAGCTCGCGGCCACCGCTGCTCACACTGTCAACACTGACACTGCAGGAGAGTCTTCTTCCCAGGGGTTAAAGCAAAAAAATCTTTTGACTGAAAATTTTTCCTCGGCCAAACCTCATTCCACAGCCTGTCACACACACAGTTTAAGAGCAGTTTTTTTCTTCTTCTTGTAATTAGGAGTATAGTGAGTACATAATGTAGTGTTACACATTTATTAAATGTTTTAATTTAGGTTCCAATATAAAAGTATATAAACTGAGAAAGTTTAGTAGACTGAGTTTAGCATTTGAAGCAGAATTATCAGCAAGAGATTCATTGCCAGTCCTGTTCTCTCTATTGTAAGTTAAATGAGTCTAATGGCTCTCGGAGCCACTGTTCCAGTCGTTGAATAGTCTGGTTGATTGGATTAGAATATTTACATTTGAATCACATTGTTATGCTGACGGAAATCAGGGTTGGGGAATTTCCGGTAACGTGCTGATTCCTGTACTTCACATTTACATGCTTTGTTCAGATTGATCTTAAATCCCTCCCCCTTGAAAGGTATAAACACTGTGTTTTTAGCTATTGAGTTTAGACTTGGATGATGACTACAGCATTGCAACAGCAAAGTCCTCAATAAAGAGTAAATTTCTGGTTGAAAGATATCCCAACGTCTCCTGGTTCTTCATTTCTGAGTTGCCTACACTTTAGAAGAAAAAGTTCACAACAATGCTTTACCTTCACAAATTAAACACTCAAAATTTAAAGAAAGACAATTTTGAACTGCGTTTCTATTATTTACACACTTTATGAAATTTCAATGTTTTCAATCTAATATAAGAGAATTCAACCAGGCGCTCAGGTGAAGTATATCCGTGATAGGTGCTCTTGGGATAGGGAAAGGGTCCAATGAAAAAAGATGCAGGTCCCAGGCACTCAAAAAATGGATAAGAAGGAGAAGGTTAAAAAGCCTTTATTGAATATGGCTTATTGCATGATAAAAAAGTCACAAGCCAACATGTTTCGACCCACAAAAGGTCTTCTTCAGGGCAAAGTAACATACACACTGAGAATGGCGGAAAATATACATAGCGTCCCACCTGTAATCAAAGAGCATGCAATTAACCTAATCAGGTCCAATACAATCAATTAATTAACCCAATAAGGTAACCCAGTCTAACATAATAGGGACAATCAACAAATTGAGCACAAGGAATTCTCCCTCAACATGGGTTATCTGGAGAGACAAAAAAATTAGATCAACATCATGTATAAAACAAACAACAACAACACAAAACCATAAGTATAGGACAATTACATCATAAGAAGCACTTAAACTCAATGTCCTCGTTCAGACCTGGATAACGAAGTGCATCCAGCTGATGAATCCAAAAAGCCTCACGCTGGTTAAGTTTACGAATCCTATCACCACCTCTATCTAAAGGTTTCACATGTTCCAACACCTCTATCTTAAGTTGAGAATCATTGCTATTGTGCATATGTAGGAAGTGTTGGGCCATCTGATAGTCAGGGCTACTGGTACGAATGGCATATTTATGCTCCGCTAACCGATCACGTAGACGTTTTTTTGTACGGCCTACATAAAACACATTCTTACATGGACAAGACAACCGATAAATAATAAATGTAGTGTTACAATTTATAAAATCTTTAATCTTGAATGTTCTATTGGATTTAAAATCCACAAAGGTTTTCGAGGGAATAACATTGCTACAATGAGGACAATTCATGCAACGATATAAGCCGATAGGTCTTTTAAGCCAACTTTCCTTCTTCTCAGGGGGAAGATAACTATGTACCAATTTATCACGAAGAGTTGGAGCCCTTCTGTAAGAAAACAGAGGTGGTTGAGGAAAAATCTGTTGGAGAGTAGGGTCAGAGTTGATAATGGCCCAATTCTCCTGAATTATCCTTTTAATCTGTCTCGCCTCTCTACTATATTGTGTGACAAAGAAGGGGCGGGATCGAGCAACTGTCTTACGTCCCTTCTTAATCAAGGTGTCAGAACGATCTAGGGATTTAGCTCTGGAACGAGCAAGAGCAACAATGTCTGGTTTATAGGCTCTTTTAATAAAACGTTCTGACATAATGTCTGCCTGTTTTTCAAAATCAACATCATCATCACATATACGACGTAACCGCTGGAATTGGCCGAAAGGTACATTATCAATGAGATAAGGAGGATGAAAGGAATCAGCCCTAAGGATGGTGTTTCTGGAGGTCTTTTTTCTAAAAATCGTGGTATGTAACTTTCCTTCTGGATCAATAGAAATAGTTAAGTCTAAAAAATCAATGGTGGTCTTGGAGTATTCTAAAGATAATTTAATATTCCTATTAATGGAATTAAGGTATTGGTGAAACTCCAAAACCTGAGTGACAGTACCCTTAAAAATAAATAGTAAATCGTCAATATAACGGCCATACCATGTTATACAATGAAAAAACGGATTAGCCGAATTGAGGACATGCAACTTCTCCCATAACCCCAAATACAGACAAGCATAATTGGGTGAGAAACAACAACCCATTGGAACACCAATCTTCTGTTTGTACAATTTATCAGTAAATACAAAGATGTTGTTATGAATAATAAACTCAGTGAGTTGTACAATAAAATGAGAAGGAGGTGTGGTGTCAACTCTATCAGAAATAAAGTGTTTCAAGGCATGTAAACCCTCCTCATGGTCAATGTTGGTATATAAGGACTCAACATCCATGCTAATTAAATATTGGGATCCTACATTACCTAAACAGGATAATCGGTTTAAAACATCCACAGTATCTTCAATGAAAGAAGGGAGAGTCTTAACAAAAGGCTTAATAAAAAAATCGACAAATTTGGACGCTGGTTCAGTAAGTGTACCATTACCTGAGATAATGGGTCGTCCCGGAGGATTATCAGCAGGGGGTTTATGTACTTTAGGAAGTAAATAAAATGTAGCTAAGGACGGGTGTTCAACTGTCATATATTTCATTTCACTCTCAGTGATCCATTCAGAATTTTTGGCATGAGTTAAGATGTTATTAAAAATAGCACTCAGTTCAGGCAGCGGATTACTAGTAAGTTTTTCATAGTGCTTAGTTTCCAATTGTCTTGTCGCCTCTAGAATATACATGTCTTTAGGTAGGACCACTACAGCCCCACCCTTATCAGCAGGACGAATAATAATATCGTCAATCATAGAAAGCTCCTTAAGAGCATTACGTTCACTAATCGTCAAATTCGATTTTTGTGCAGGAATAGACCGAGTATCAAAAAATGTTTGCACATCAAAGTCAACTTTCTTACAAAAGGCGACAAGAGAAGGATTCGATATCATGGGAGAAAATAGGGATTTAGGTCTAAACAAAGGATATGAGTCAATGTTGGAAATACTTTCAGAAACAGGTATATTGTCAAGTGTGCTGTCAGAAGTAATGTCAGAATTAACAGTCATCGAGGAACAACCATAATTGAATCCAGACTTATGATAAAATGCTTTTAAGTGTAAATTACGATAGAACCGGAATAAATCCACTCTAGTACTAAATAGATCAGTGGTATGAGTAGGTGCAAAAGACATACCCTTAGACAGTACACATAGTTGCTCGTTGGAAAGAGGTATATCAGAAAGGTTAATCACCGAGGATATTTCTTCCTTGGTAACGATCTCAGTGTTGATGGACGAGGACGTTCCTCTGCCTCGGCGGCCATGACGTGTTTTCTTGGAACGCGATGATTGGTCTGGAGTCGCGGCCAATCGTCCTCCAAAAAATGATCAGACTCAGATTCCCGGGAACGACCCTCATCTTCACTCGATGTGAGGTTGAAAGACACCTTAGGTAGGCGGGGGCGTGGTTGTTGATCTGACTGACGATGGAAATGGCGGTGATCACGGGGAAAGCGAGGTCGATTCCAACGATACACCTGTCCTCTCTGGTAGTCCTCTACGTCGCGTTGGAACTTCCGCATCTTCATCTCCTTGATGGTCGTCTCAAGTTTGAGTATTTCCTCTCGGATAGTTTGTTGAATAGGGACCTGTTGTTCAAGAGGAGTGGGTAGGGAAGACTCCATGTCTCTGATGCGGGACTGGATAAGTTCCCTCTCTTTTTTGCCCTCTTGTATGAGCAGTAACATCAAGTCCATTGAGCATTTGTTTAAGATGGACTCCCATTTCGATTTAAATACGGTGTCCTCACTGTAAGTAGAGGGAAATTTAGACAAACGTAACCCACGAGGAATGCGTCCTTCTCTCCAATAATCAGAAAGTGATACCACATGCCATTTAAGCTTCATATCTTTCTCAAGAAGTTTACGCAGTTCATATAACTTAGTTGAACAATCAATGTCCAAGACATTCTCAACATGCGTGAGTAAAGAGTCTGTAACAATAATATTTCGTCCTTCATCCGTAGAAAAAGAGTATGTCTCCATGGTAAATCACTCACCAAACGCTGAAGTCTATAGCGGAGCAAGGCCTAAGTTGAGGACATTTCCCCAACCTGTCCAAAAACAATATACTATAAGAGAATTCAACCAGGCGCTCAGGACATTTTATTTACTTCCTAAAGTACATAAACCCCCTGCTGATAATCCTCCGGGACGACCCATTATCTCAGGTAATGGTACACTTACTGAACCAGCGTCCAAATTTGTCGATTTTTTTATTAAGCCTTTTGTTAAGACTCTCCCTTCTTTCATTGAAGATACTGTGGATGTTTTAAACCGATTATCCTGTTTAGGTAATGTAGGATCCCAATATTTAATTAGCATGGATGTTGAGTCCTTATATACCAACATTGACCATGAGGAGGGTTTACATGCCTTGAAACACTTTATTTCTGATAGAGTTGACACCACACCTCCTTCTCATTTTATTGTACAACTCACTGAGTTTATTATTCATAACAACATCTTTGTATTTACTGATAAATTGTACAAACAGAAGATTGGTGTTCCAATGGGTTGTTGTTTCTCACCCAATTATGCTTGTCTGTATTTGGGGTTATGGGAGAAGTTGCATGTCCTCAATTCGGCTAATCCGTTTTTTCATTGTATAACATGGTATGGCCGTAATATTGACGATTTACTATTTATTTTTAAAGCTACTGTCACTTAGGTTTTGGAGTTTCACCAATACCTTAATTCCATTAATAGGAATATTAAATTATCTTTAGAATACTCCAAGACCACCATTGATTTTTTAGACTTAACTATTTCTATTGATCCAGAAGGAAAGTTACATACCACGATTTTTAGAAAAAAGACCTCCAGAAACACCATCCTTAGGGCTGATTCCTTTCATCCTCCTTATCTCATTGATAATGTACCTTTCGGCCAATTCCAGCGGTTACGTCGTATATGTGATGATGATGTTGATTTTGAAAAACAGGCAGACATTATGTCAGAACGTTTTATTAAAAGAGCCTATAAACCAGACATTGTTGCTCTTGCTCGTTCCAGAGCTAAATCCCTAGATCGTTCTGACACCTTGATTAAGAAGGGACGTAAGACAGTTGCTCGATCCCGCCCCTTCTTTGTCACACAATATAGTAGAGAGGCGAGACAGATTAAAAGGATAATTCAGGAGAATTGGGCCATTATCAACTCTGACCCTACTCTCCAACAGATTTTTCCTCAACCACCTCTGTTTTCTTACAGAAGGGCTCCAACTCTTCGTGATAAATTGGTACATAGTTATCTTCCCCCTGAGAAGAAGGAAAGTTGGCTTAAAAGACCTATCGGCTTATATCGTTGCATGAATTGTCCTCATTGTAGCAATGTTATTCCCTCGAAAACCTTTGTGGATTTTAAATCCAATAGAACATTCAAGATTAAAGATTTTATAAATTGTAACACTACATTTATTATTTATCGGTTGTCTTGTCCATGTAAGAATGTGTTTTATGTAGGCCGTACAAAAAAACGTCTACGTGATCGGTTAGCGGAGCATAAATATGCCATTCGTACCAGTAGCCCTGACTATCAGATGGCCCAACACTTCCTACATATGCACAATAGCAATGATTCTCAACTTAAGATAGAGGTGTTGGAACATGTGAAACCTTTAGATAGAGGTGGTGATAGGATTCGTAAACTTAACCAGCGTGAGGCTTTTTGGATTCATCAGCTGGATGCACTTCGTTATCCAGGTCTGAACGAGGACATTGAGTTTAAGTGCTTCTTATGATGTAATTGTCCTATACTTATGGTTTTGTGTTGTTGTTGTTTGTTTTATACATGATGTTGATCTAATTTTTTTGTCTCTCCAGATAACCCATGTTGAGGGAGAATTCCTTGCGCATCTTTTTTCGTTTTCAATCTAATGCTTTTACAAGACTTGAACAGTAGCAGTGGCATCAATTATTTGTCAAGGAGATAACAGATTCTTAAACATGAGAACCAGTTTAAATCATGCAATGAATGATCCACACTACAAAATGGAAATGCAGAATGTTTATGCTTTTTGTTGACAAAACACAATCACATATTCGAAACGGGAATGGCCTTAAATTAGAAATGACTGAAGGATTATTTTGCATAGATGTTACATTTCAATCAAATGCCAATGCAAAACTTCTGTGTCAACATGCAAATGGGCAATGTATATGAGCATCAAAGATTGGTTTCAGCAAGTTGTTTTTGGACTAATCTGTTCATTTAATGGTTCAATTGTTCACTCATGAAGACAGTCACATGTCGCCACCTACTGGCTTAATGATGCAAACACTCCCAATACTGATACTGGTGAAATGTAACATATTCGAGGACCATATACAAATGTTAATATTTACACAATACTACTATTATGGCATTATAATTAATAGGTACTTGTGTTGTTAAATTGAGCTTATATTTTCCACTGTAATTAGCAAAGAACATTTATATGTGTTAAATAGTAATATATTGTAATTATGTTAATCTCATGGGCACAGTATGCAATACCTGCTCTTCCTCTCATCTCCATCATATTCTCTCTTTATTCTTCTTGCAGTCTCCTAATCTTTACCTGTATATCTTATCCTCCCAATGCTGAGGTTTGATTGATACAGTCTTTGCAAACTGATTGTTTCTGTTACTCGTTTAATACTTTTATCGTAAACAGTTGTTTGGTTTAGCTACTTACATCTCGCAGGCCAGGCTCGCACTATATGACCGTTAGCTGAAAGCGTGTCGTGAAGCGTCGCGCTGGAATTCACGCTCGGCTCGCACTTCTGTGAACATAAAGCCCTAAAGCCTACTTTGATTCGATTTTTTTCACCTTGCCTGGGAAAACAAGCGAGCGTTGCGACGGTGTCGCTCTCTATTTGGGCGCACTTTTCGCGCATCTACATTTAAAATAACGAACGTGAGAGCGCAAACATGTGAACGGCCCCTAAAGCAGCTCAGATGAAGTCGGATATCGTGGCTATATGCAATATCATTGCAGCACCAAAGTAAAGTTAACATTAGGCAATTATTTCACAACCTTCATTATATGCACTTCGGAAAATTCCCAAGGTCCTGACCTCGGGGGCCTCAATGGTGGGTACGGCCCTGGGCATGAGTAAGATAGGACCATTAGATGCGCAATACATCGGGAGACATATGGACTGGGTCAGACATGTCTTGTATAAAGCATTTATTTAAAGTGAATTTCGTTTTGTATAAATTGTATCTTAATTTTAATCAATGTTTTATCAACCAATTGCCTAGATTTAATAAATGAGAAGCAAATATAGCAGACAATATAATCAGGACATGGAGGCGCCGGTGCGATTTTGCATTGCAAGTGAACTGGAGCGCGTCTCATAAATGAACCGAAACTCAGAGTATAGGCTACTTCACATGATATATATACAGTATATATATATATATATATATATAAAGCTTGAAATTTCTACTTTTAAGCAAAACAACTTAAAACGAATAGAAACAGACTACTCTCTTATGTAATCCGTATAAAATGTGCATTTCTCTCTATAGGCACGTTCACTACATTTGGACATTTTTGTGTAATTATATTTATTAAACGTGTTGAACACTTTCCGAACCGTTACATATAGTATTATAAATGTTATATATAGTATTATAAATTAATATGTTCATGATATAAAAAAAATAACTTAGAATAACTTTTAAAATGGAGTGAACACAGAGCAGTTTTTCCGTGAGCAGGAAAGGGGTAAAACACGGAGTGGATCTGGAGCGGAGCAATTACAGAACGCTTAGAGTGCAGAGAGGAACGTGCTCCCACTCCACTCCAGGCTTTATCACATCCCCCTCAGCAGGCTGAATACACCTCATCTTTCCTTAATTTAAGACTATTCAAACTGAAATTAAGACATACACTATTTGAGAAATGTAAGCATATTTTCGGCCTTAAAATGATGAAAAGTGAATTTAAGACATAAGGACAAGCGGGAATCCTGCAACTGATGGGTGGTGATGGCACAGTGGATAAGACACATGCCTTTGGTGTGAGAGACCCGGGTTCGAATCCACTGTGAGACACCAATGTGTCCCTGAGCAAGACACTTAACCCCTAGTTGCTCCAGAGGCGTGCGACCTCTGAAATATAGCAATTGTAAGTCGCTTTGGATAAAAGCGTCAGCTAAATGAATAAAAATGTAAATGTAAATGATGGAAATCCGTCATAGCGACGGAGAACTTTAATCCCTGTCTTCCAGAAAAAGCACCGGCACACAAGCTCGATGAAATCTCTTCAAAGACATCAAACGACTGTTCGGCTCCGAAGTTAAAGACAAACGGTGCTTGCAACCGCTTCCTATTTATACCTGTGCTGCGAGGTGGAGCGTGAGATGCAAATCTCACACGCCAATGTGCATTGGCTAGTTCTGCTATCACTTGAAGATAATAGGGCTCCCTAGCGTGATCCCAATTCGTTGGTTCAGCTCTGATTTACGTTGAACATGACCGACTGAAAGGGAATATAATTTGCTTAATTTAAGTTTGCCCTACTCAAATCAAATAAAAACAGTTTCTCACACTTGTGTGTTGCGACATTATTGTCGGATCCAATGTAGTCGTCACTGAAAAGCCTGCAGTGAACAGTGTTATGTTTACAAACAAAACCACAGTAAATCCACAGTTTCAGGATTCTTTGATGAATAGACCCCTTTTGCGCCGACATCACAATTACGTCACGGCGTTAGCTGGAGGCAAAACAAAGTGAAAACTGGAGGCGGCCAATACAAACCAGCACAGATTCGGCTACATAATAAGGATCTTAAATTATTATTTTCATTAAATGTCATCTTGTTGTGTTTCTGGGTGCAAGAATCACATACAGGATCCAATTTGAAATTTTATCGCATAATGTTTTCTAAATTATTGTGATTATTTGTGAATCATCTATGATTGTATACATTGTTGTGATTGATTGTGTTAGACTTTTTGAAGAACCTGGTAAGAAAGAATAATCAAATACATAGTTAATTAATATAATTTTAATACATAAAAAATATTTTTATTTCTAGAAAATATTCACATCATTAAAATTGCACTGTAATGTCACTCTTTACATTATGGTCTTCTGGCCTTGGCGCTGGGCAGGACCGCGCAATCTAACGTTGCCACAGGTCAAGACCATTCATCACATAGTTATAGGCATCTAAAGATTTATATGCCCTCAGTTTGTCTTTACGCTCGGTCTCTCAATCAGGTCGGTGTAGAAGTCAGGCCACTCAACCGAGGTAACGTTAATCCTGTCAGATCGTCCATCCATTGCCTGAGCGTGTATGGGTCGGCCAATCTGGTTCCCTCCGTTAAAATTAACTTTTGCAAATAACAATCGCGGTCCTGGACAGTGAGTGACCTTGCACATTAAGATAAAATCTGGTTCCCTTTCGTCCTGGGAACTCCGACGTGTCGTCGGGGGAGTTCCCTGACGAATTGGGATCACGCTAGGGAGCCAATTGCCTTCGAGAGAATTAAAAACGAGCAAATAGACATTAGCATGCAAGATTTGCATTCCGCGACCCGCCTACCAGCGCGGGTATAAAGGGCGGAAGTAAACATTGCGCAATGCTTTTTGTTTCGGAGCCATCCAGTGTGTCTCTGTGTGAGCTGCTGTGTTTGCCGAAGAGAATTTTAAATATAAAAACATACAACGAGTCCTCTTTGGAAGAAGAAGATCCTCTGGTGCTGGTGTGACGGCGCTTCAGCGACCATCGCTTCCTGCTGCTGGCCGTTTTCCTCTTTAAAAAAAAAAGAGCTTACGGCTGGTATTGGGTGAGTGCAGCACACGGGCTTGCAGTGTCTGCCGCGGTTGTCCCTCTGTGCCTCGGCACGTGAAAAGAGTTTTCTTTCTTTTTCTAAAAGAACATCACGGGCGTTTTGCGTCCTTTTAAGGATGTCGTTTCACCCGTGCGTTTCTGGATGCGGTCGACTTCTCCCTCAGGAAGATGGTCATAAACACTGTCTCTCATGTTTGGGCTTAAAGCACGCTGAGGCAGCGTTTGTGAATGAGTCATGTTCTCATTGCGGGAACATGACTCTGGCGATGCTGCGCTCAAGGCTGCGAACCCTGAAACATGGGGCAGCCGCGAATGTCGGGCTCATCTGGAACTCTCCACCGGGTCCCGAACCTTCGCGGCTGGATGATTGGTGTCTCGGAGTGGGCCGTGCTGTTGCCCCACAGTCTGCTCCAGTACCATTCTTCCCTGAAGTGCATGAGGAGCTGAAGAAGTCTTGGCTTGCCCCTCTGGCGACCAGGCGTAGGCAACCTCGCTCCTCCTTCCTCACCACTCTTGAAGGCGGAGCGGCGCACGGGTACGAGGGAATCCCCCCAGTGGAGCGGTCGGTTGAGGATGCAGTTGTGTCCTAAGACCGCTTCCTCCTGGCGGGGTGCCCCTTCACTCCCCTCCCGCCTGTAGGTTTTCCTCTGGTCTGACCAGGGATGCCAACATGGCGTGTGGAGACGCCGCTTCCACCCTGCATGCCATGGCGCTGTTGCAGGTCCACCAGGCCAAGGCACTCCATGACATGCAGGGGGGTGGTCTCGACCCAGGATTGCTGCAGGAGCTGGGTCGAGCGATATCCACACTGGTGGTCCAGGAGTGCCACCTGTGGCTTACCCTTTGCGGATATGCGGGAAGCGGAGAAGAACAAACTTCTCAACTTCCCCATATCCCAAGGGGGCCTCTTCAGTGACGCGGTGGAGAGCTTCGCCCAAGAGTTCTCCACCGCCCTGAAGCAGTCGGAGGCGATACGGCATGTCCTGCACAGGAGACGGACTGCTGCTGGTCCGTCCTCTTTGGCCGTAGAGCCTCCGGCTGCTCGTCTCCGAGGGCGCCCTCCTGCGGCCGCTCCTCCTGGAGGACGGAGGTCTGGTCGTAAGAGGGTGGCCAAGCCTGCTCAGACGCCTCCGGTCCCTTCCCGTAAGAAGAAGGGCGGAAAGCGTCCCTGAGACGGGCGACCTGGAGGAGGATCTGGATGCTGCTCTTCAGGAGGGTGCCTCTGCACACCTCCTTCCCCCGGGGGAGGGCCAGGTGGAGAATCCTGTTTTGAGTTTTGTTTCTGTTCCGCCCACAGAAGCAAACATGTAGAAAGAAACATGTGGTAACCACATTTTCAATAAAAGAGCAGTTTCTACCTCCTCCTCCAGGTCATCCACGGCCGAGACTGGTGGGCACACAGTCTCCCCCGTCCAAGAGGGCCAGAATGGCAGTGTGTGCCGCCCCCGAGCGGCAACACTCCCGTTCCCCTCTCCCCAGCTCGCGGATAGCAGTGACGCAGCCTCAGCTGCTTCACTCCGGTCTGCAGCTGGGCCTGGGGGCGCAGAGACCAGGACACGAGGAGTCAGGGCCTCGTTCCTCGTCTCTCCCCCTCCCCTCGCCACCGGGCAGCCCGCAACAGAATGCCCACGGGCCTTCTCTGCAGTCTGCCCCCCGGTGGAAGCAGGTTGTTGTCAAGCACACCCAGACCCTGCTCTCGGTCACTACAATGCCACCAGAGCCAGGTCCCTGTCTCCCACCTCGCTGCCCCTCCACGGGTACGCCGGTGGTTAGGGTGGGTTCGTTGGGACGGTATCTGGAAGCCTGGCTAGCGCTTCCGGGTCCCTCCCGATGGCTCATCCGCACCATTCGGTTCGGTTATGCAATTCAGTTTGCACGCCGGCCTCCCAAGTTCAGGGGAGTCCACTTCACCCGTGTGCGGTCGGTGGACGCCCCTGTCTTGAGGAAAGAGATCGATGTCCTGCTGGTGAAGGACGCGATCGAGCCGGTCCCTCCTGCCGAGATGAGGTCTGGGTTTTACAGCCCCTACTTCATTGTACCCAAGAAAGGCGGTGGGTTACGGCCAATCCTGGACCTGCGAGTTTTGAATCGGGCCCTGCACAAACTCCCGTTCAAAATGCTCACGCAGAAGCGCATTTTCGAATGCATCCGTCCCCAGGATTGGTTTGCAGCGATCAATCTGAAGGACACGTACTTTCACGTCTCGATTCTTCCTCGACACAGACCGTTTCTACGGTTTGCTTTCGATGGTCGAGCGTATCAGTACAAAGTCCTACCCTTCTGGCTGGCCCTGTCGCCTCGTGTCTTCACGAAAGTCGCGGAGGCGGCCATTGTTCCCATGAGAGAACAGGGCGTTTGCATTCTCAACTATCTCGACGACTGGCTCATTTTAGCTCACTCGCGAGATGTGTTGTGCGATCACAGGGACATGGTGCTTCGGCACCTCAGCCGGTTGGGGCTTCAGGTCAACTGGGACAAGAGCAAACTCTGCCCCTACAGACGATCTCTTATCTCGGTATGGAACTGGACTCAGTCGCCCACGCGCCTCACGGAGGAACGCGTCCAGTCAGTGCTCACCTGCCTCAGGTCCTTTCGAGGCAGGACAGAGGCTCCTGGGGCATATGGCAGCCGCAGTAACGCCGCTCGGCCTGTTACATATGAGACTGCTTCAGCGCTGGCTTCACGATCGAGTCCCGAGGTGGGCGTGGCACAGCGGCACGTTCCGGGTCAAAGTAACCCCGCAATGTCGCCAAACCTTCTCCCCGTGGTCGGATCCTGCGTTTCTTCGGGCCGGAGTGCCCTTAGTCCAGGTTTCCAGGCACGCTGTGGTTTTAACGGATGCCTCTGCCATGGGTTGGGGGGCCACGTACAATGGGCATGCAGTCTCGGGTCTGTGGACGGGGCCCCAGCTGCATTGGCACATCAACTGCCTAGAGTTGCAAGCAGTACGCCTAGCCTTGCGTCGTCTCAAGGGGTTTCTCAGACACAAGCACGTACTGGTCCATACGGACAGCACTGCGACCGTTGCGTACATCAACCATCAGGGTGGTCTACGCTCCCGTCGTATGTCGCGACTCGCCTCCCACCTCCTCCTATGGAGTCAGAAGCATCTGAGGTCGCTTCTTGCTGTTCACGTTCCAGGGGAGCTCAACTGTGTGGCAGACGAGCTCTCACGGCTGCCTCCCCTGCCAGGAGAATGGCAACTCCATCCCCAGGCAGTCCAGCTGATTTGGAGTGTCTTCGGAGTCGCACAGATAGACCTGTTTGCCTCTCCAGGCACGACCCATTGCCAGTGGTTTTACTCCCTGACCGAGAGGACCCTCGGCACAGACGCCCTGGCTCACAGCTGGCCCCGGGACCTGCGCAAGTATGCGTTTCCCCCAGTGAGCCTTCTTGCACAGACCCTGTGCAAGGTCAGGGAAAGCCCCTCTACGAGGCGCCTCTATGCGTTGAAGTGGAACCTGTTCGTCGATTGGTGTTCCCCCCATCAGGAGAACCCCCGAACTTGCCCGATCAGAGTCGTGCTTTCCTTCCTGCAAGATGGGTTGGAGCGAAGGCTGTCTCCCTCCACCCTCAAAGTGTATGTCGCTGCTATAGCCGCACATCACGATGCAGTAGAAGGTAAGTCCTTGGGGAAGCACGACATGGTCATCAGATTCCTTAAGGGTGCCAGGAGGTTAAATCCACCTCGTGTTTTGCACTCTGTACCCTCTTGGGACCTAGCTCTGGTACTTAGAGCCCTTCAAAGTCCTCCCTTTGAGCCTTTGCTGACAGTAGAGCTTAATATCCTGTCCATTAAGACAGCGCTCCTGTTAGCATTGGCCTCTTTCAAGAGGGTCGGGGATCTGCAGGCTTTTTCGGTCGATGAATCGTGCCTAGAGTTCGGGCCGGGCCTTTCTAACGTTGTATTGAGACCCGGTGGTGAGCCTGCAAGCGCTGCCCCAGGAGGAGGCAGACCCAGCCCTAGCTTTTCTCTGTCCTGTCCGCGCTCTGCGGGTTTGTATTGACAGAACGCAAAGCTTCAGAACCTCAGATCAGCTCTTTGTCTGTTACGGAGGCCAGCAGAAGGGGAAGGCCGTCTCCAAGCAGAGGTTAGCCCACTGGTTAGTGGATGCCATCACCCGAGCGTATGAGTCTCTGGGTGAGCCTTGTCCTCCCAGGTTGCGCGCTCACTCTACTAGAGGTGTTGCCGCTTCCTGGGCTTTGGCTCAAGGCGCCTCGCTGACAGACATCTGTAGAGCTGCGGGCTGGGCGACACCGAACACGTTCGCTAGGTTCTATACCCTTCGTGTGGAACCTGTTTCCTCTCGAGTTCTGGCTACGGCCAGTGGGTCGAGGGAATAGGTTGTGTCGGCTTGCTACGCCACTCCGCCTCGCAGTGGATACGTGCGTTCTGTGCTCCGTTTGGCACCCTACGTCGGTGAGCCTCGTGAGTTCCTCCATCACCCCTCGGTGCTGGGCGCGCCGGACCGCCCGGCGTCAGGTCTGCTACCTCTAGTAGGGAGTTGATAGTAGACTCGCTGCTTCCAGTGGTCTCTACTGTGACCCATGATGCCACGTGCAGTTCAGGTGTATTCCTGGCCTTCCTCAGTCAGGCTGGGGCTTCCGCAGCGTCCCCCCCTTTTTTCTTGGGGGGAACGCTTTCCCAGTGTTATCCAATATCCACTGAGCGGGTCTTTGTGGAACAGCAGTGTGATTACCTCGCTAGCTCCCGCAACTTATTCAAGAAACTGCTGCAGGTTAGCTTAGCTGGGCGCTGGAAGGGGCCAGCACCATGGCGTTTTGTTAGGGATCCCAATTCGTCATGGAACTCCCCTGACGACACGTCGGAGTTCCCAGGACGAAAGGGAACGTCTCGGTTACGTATGTAACCCTCGTTCCCTGAGTTCAGGGAACGGAGACGTGTCGTCCCTTCGCCATGTTGCTGTACCTGTACCTGGACACTGTTCGGCTCCTCAGCGAAAAGCATTGCGCAATGTTTACTTCCGCCCTTTATACCCGCGCTGGTAGGCGGGTCGCAGAATGCAAATCTTGCATGCCAATGTCTATTGGCTCGTTTTTAATTCTCTCAAAGGCAATTGGCTCCCTAGCGTGATCCCAATTTGTCAGGGAACTCCCCCGACGACACGTCTCCATTCCCTGAACTCAGGGAACGAGGGTTACAAACGTAACCGAGACGTTTTCTCCCGTCATTGTTAAAAAAACAAGCTAACAAAACTTGCAAACTAGCGTTTGTGAAGCGGCCAGAGGAATCGTTCTGCCTCCACCTAAGCTCCGCCCACATAAAAATGTCATCATGTTTACCAACTGAAAAGGGGTCTATAGTAGGTTCAAAAGAACAGCATTTATCTAAAATAGAAAGCTTTTGCAACATAATAAATGTCTAAACTGTCAATTTTGATCAATTTAATGCATCCTTGCTGAATACAATTATTAATTTCTTTAATTTCTTTCCAAAAAAAGAAAAAAAAACTCTTACTGACACCAAACTTTTGAAAGGCAGCGATAATGATACAAAAGCTTTCTATTTTAGAAAAATGCTGTTCTTTTGAACTTTCTATTCATCAAATAATCCTGAATTTTTTTTTAAGTTTTCAACATTGATAATAATAATAAATGTTCCTCGAGCATCAAGTCATCATATTATAATGATTTCTGAAGGATCATGTGACACTGAAGACTGGAGTAATGATGCTGAAAATTCAGCTTTACCAACACAGAAATAAATTGCATTTTAAAATATATTCCAATAGAAAACAGTTATAAATTGTAAAAAATATTTTACAATATTACTGTTTTTGCTGTATTTTGGATCAAATAAATGAAGCCTTGGTGAGCAGAAGTGACTTCCTTTAAAACATTAAAAAATCTTATCGTTCTAATAATTTTAGCCACCATTGTATATATATATATATATATATATATATATATATATATATATATATATATATATATATACACACACATATAGTAAATGAGGGAACTAAACAGGAACAGCTGGCCAAGGATTAATTAATCCGTTACCATAGAAACTAATGAGAACTCATACAGACATGGCAGGAAATGGAAGCTTTAGCGTAAATTCTGTCAGGAAGACTCAATCATTACGTCACTTATTACCTTCTCATCAAACCAATCGTGTTCTAATACTCGTAGTATAAAAGATCAGTACTCAGACTTACATGTCTGAGTTCGCAGATGCAACATTCCCCTTCTGTCAGCTACGGGACATCTGCTCTGAAGGACAAAGTAGAAGAAAAGGTTTGTGTCTGGCTGCTCCTCTACGAATTTTGCTTCAGTGAGAAATTGTGATTTGGGGTTATTATTCACATTATGTTGCATCAAAGTGAAAATCACAATGGACATTGTAAAACAAACTTACACAGCAAAAACACCAGTGTTAAATGAACACTCTCCAGAGTTCATTAGACTCCACACTAAAGAGTGTTAAAGGTCCCATATTGTACAACTTTCTGAAGTTTTATTTTAGGTGTTGATGTCCTTAAGAATATATATCTGTGGTATAAGTAACCAAAAAAACATCTAAATATATATTTTACAGCTCCTTTCTCAGGAGCTCTGCTAAGAACAGGTCGATTTTGGCCCGTCTAATTAATATTCATGAGCCTCTCTTCTGATTGGCCTGTTGTTTTCTGGGTGACCCACCATTGGTGGGGGCGGAGCCTGAAGGCGGGGACTGAGTAGTTCTGACATCACATTTATATGGAAGTCACAACAGCTTGTGAAAAGGCACAGCTATTTTATCCAGGCTGTGTGCATGTGTCTGTGGATCGACTGTTTTGAAACATATATGGTAGTTTCATAGAGTCTAGACCTCTGATATCATGAAAAAAGCCAGGGATTTTCAGTTTTGACAATATGGGACCTTTAAAATGAACTCTGAAGCAGTTATTACGTCTCCTGATGGCATAGAGGTATGAGGAAGATATACTCCGGGTGTTTCTCAATATCCCTCCTCGCTCCTCCGTCCTCCTATCTAACTGCACCGCGAAGAGGCGAGGAGTGAGGAAGCTTCCACATGTGGCACCGAAGGGGTGGTTTTCATTATTTTGGACTCAATTATATTTACTAAGGAGGTGGATCAGGATTTCCTGGAGACGACTGGACACCTGACCCCTCGTAACACCAACTACGCCACCCTGGACATAATGTACCCAGGGAAATAATGGTCCAATAAGGACACACAGGTTCGTTCCCACAAGGATACAGCAGAGACGTGAATATAAAGAAAATAACAATAATACTTTATTTATAAATAGAATAAAAGGTTCCACAGCACACAAGGAATGGATCTGGCTTCAAAATAAAGACAGAATTAAAGGCAAATAAACAAAACCAATAAGACAATCAAGAATAACATGTCAGATGGCAGGGAGAAATAACAAACTTACCCAAATTCCACTTCACTACACGCTTCAAACATACACTAATGTACTCACTTCACTACTCACTTCACTACACGCTTCAAACATACACTAATGTACTCACTT